>JASDQU011312466.1:6702-24896 GCA_032191745.1 Picea mariana
TGGGGGGTGATGAGTCTTTTGACCATGTCCTTAACATTTTTAGTTTTGTACCTTTTGCACAAGGGAGCATTCCCCTCTCTTCGAGTATGCTCCCTCAAAGTCCTAGGGTGGTTTCCTTTGATTGGAATGATCTTGTAGAGCCTTGATTTCCTTCTTCGACACCCTTCCAGATAAGGGGCATTCTTCCATATATTGTAGATAAGGTAACCTATGCAAGTATTTTATCCTCATCAACTTGGAAAGCTTTGGGTTTTCCCAAGATTATGTCAGCTTTCTGTGATTTGTTGACTTTCGCCAGAAGTCTTGCACAGTGTTGATGATTAAAATCACAACGATGAATTCTGCCTGCAAAGGATTGCTAAGCGCTATTATTTATTTATGATAATAATATTTAACTAGTAGGTGGGACCCCCTTGTAGACTAGAGGTGCAAAGATAGACATGTTAGGCTTATATGTTGTTGTTGTTATGATGTTGCTTACACATTCCTATACAATTGATGATGCATTCTTGGTTTCATTTGATATGACAAATGGGTAGTTGATGCATTGTTGCTAAATGATGTTGATATTTACTTTCAATACAAGGCAGTGCCATGGGTATGAGGATTATGTTGTTTACAGGTCATGTTATGTTATGTTATGTTATAAAATTGATTAATAATCCATATATGATTTATGCAAAGGATAATAAAATGGGAGCTAGCTCAAAACAAAAAGGAAAAACTATGGATAAGTTCTAAAGCTATGGAAAAAAGATTATATATAAACCTTGGGACAAATGTGAAATGATGGACCTAGCTACTATACTATGTGTTTTCGTTAAAGGATTATGCAATTTTTATTGAAGAGTTATATGGAGGCACATATGGTAATGTTAACGTATGGTGGTGACATGTTTCGAGTGGTGCACTATATAATAGATATGGCATCAAATCTTTACGATGGATATGACATTGAATTTATGCAATGGTTATATGGTTGGATTTAATGGTTGATGGACTGGCTAGTATGTAAAATTGAATAGGGATAGGTGAGAAAGCGACATGCATTTATTGCACATCACTCCAAACCTCCCTTGAGCCCGTCACCCTAGCATAGTTTCATTTTTCTCTGTTGGTCGTGGAAGCTCCGCGATTTTAGGTTTTGGAAGGGGAAAACTCAAACTAGCTCGTCATTGAAGCAATTTTTTCACAGGTATGGCTCTTTTCTTTCCATCCATGATGGACTCTCTGTATTATGAATCAAATGGTGGCTCAATATTGCATGGGTTCTGTTTTTTCTTGAGTTTTCGACTGAGTGTCAATATTGTGTGTTCTCTACGATTACTGTGGAATGTTGGCATCTTTAAGAGAAGTAATGGGTGTTGTTGATTTTAAAGTCTGCACATTGGTTATTGGTTTAAAAGAAAATGGTGTTCAACTTGGGGTTATTCTGGTTCTCTGTGAAATAAAGTGCAACAAGTCCTGATTTTTATTCGCATGGGGTTTACCACCAGTTTGGGTATTAGTTGTTGTCAACCCTTTTTCCTCTCGGTCATTGTTGTATTTCTTTATCCAAGTTGCAATGCAACTGTTGAAAGTGGTGTGGTTATTTTTGGCTGAGCCTGAGCTATTGTTTGTTATGGCTTGTTCTTTACTATCATTATCGTCGAAGACATTCCACAGTCCAATCTTGTTTTGCCCAGAATGTTAAATGGAGGCCTATGTATGCATTGAGTGACCACGTGTTGTGCTCTGTCATTCTTTTCATAAGATTTTTTAACACACACTCCTCTCATATATGTTTAATGGTCGATTGTTATGTTTGTGAGCCTCACTGTCAAGTGTATTTCAAGGGTTATCGACCTCCTGGGTGTTGGAAGAGACAGAGT
Source organism: Picea mariana (assembly GCA_032191745.1). Taxonomy (NCBI): domain Eukaryota; kingdom Viridiplantae; phylum Streptophyta; class Pinopsida; order Pinales; family Pinaceae; genus Picea; species Picea mariana. The sequence goes on from JASDQU011312466.1 coordinate 8,574, forward strand.
CTCTCTGTGTTTCGAGGATTATTTATTGTTAAATGAACCCTCGTTTCCTCTCTACAATAAACTTTTAAGAGGCATCTGTGTGTGCCTGGGTTGTTGAGATCTAATTGTCTTAGTTCTACTCGAGCATTTTCTTAGGGCTCTGTCAATATTTTGGGGTTATGAGATTGTAGCGATTTCTTTCAATAGGAAATGCGAGACCTCTATTGTTCCAAGGATATACTCTATTACCTGTGGTTGCTTCTCGGTGGTAAATTATTTTAGAAGGTAAAAAAGATGACAATCTCTTTGTGTTTTCTAAGATTAAACACACTCTCATTACCTATCTGTAGTAAAGTTTATTGAATGAGACTTGGTTCTAGTTATACTGAGCACGATTTGGTTTATCGAGCCTGATTTATTTTGTTTCTCCTCGGGCACCTTTGGTTTTGTCAAGATTTTGGTTTACTAGTTTAATGATTATGGTAATTATAAAGGGCACGGGCTCTCTCATTTCAAAGACCATCTCTTGGTCGAATATTTGTGTTTCCTCTCGGTGATGAATTGGTTTGAACATAAAGAAAAGTATGGTTATCTACAACCCGAGAGCTTTCCTTTTTGCCAATTATGGTCTTTCTTACTGTGTTGAATCCTAGCATGATCATGATTCTATTTAAAGTTTCAAAGGCACCTATGTAGTAATTGTTTCACCATACATGATCTTGGTCCTGTCGATTTTTAAAGAGACACTTGTTTGTCATAATGGTTCTGTTCTCTTCATGCATCTTATGGCTCTGTCTCTTATCAAGTGTTTCTTTTGGAAGGAAGTTTGTATATGTTTGATGAATGTGAATCTCAGGTTTAGAGCTACATGTGTTTGGTTAAGTGCTGATGTCGAATTAATATTAGTATCAATGATTATTTGGTTTAAGACCTGTGTGTATGACAGGTTCATCGAACATGCTCTTGATTATGTCCAAATTTAAAAAGGGACCCGTGGGTGATTAAATCGGGCATGATTTTTTACAGTGACTGTTGATTGTTAATATTTGGTCTATTATTGTTTGATTACCAAGGATGAATATTGGATATAGATAATGGGATTCATTGTGCGTATTATGATTGTTTTTTTTTTTAAAGGGAAGAGATCAGCATTAGAGCAGGCAATGTTGTGGTTCAAATGGTTATATTGTTACCGTGGAATTGGAAGTGTTTGCATAGTCAATATATAGAATACACAGATTGTTATAAATTAAAGAATTCTGGAAAATTAAATATTTTTATTGAAGACAACAAGTAATCTGTATGTAATTAAGGAACAATTCAAAGATCTTGGTCTTGGAAGTGGATGCTTTTTGGATTGAAATTGAAACAGAGTTATGATTGCTGGTTGATTTAATTTATTTTATGAACAATATCCGTATAATTCCCTTTCATTTTCTCACTTTTTCGCTCATTATAAACCCCCTCACGATCCCAAATTCATGTTGCATGCCCTGTTCACTAAAATAAAATTAGAACTCTGTATGACAGTGATAAAAAAATGACATAGAGATGGATGGCAGTTGATATATTTTGGATTGTTTGCACAATAATTTATTTAATGAATTGTCGAGCAGTAATTGTCTTCTTACTCCCTCTCATGATATTACTTTTTTGCTTATTACAATCCCCCAAGATATTCCATGAACCTTATTTCACCCCCTTCTCATTTGACAATTATTAAATAATTTTTATGGATTGGATTACATGGGTCTGATGTTAATTTATGAGCCAAAATTTGTTTCATATTAAGAGAATGTCATGTATGGTCTATTAAGAGCTAGTTGCTAATAATTGTTGCATACAGGATGAGCTTCTTCAGCAGCAGAAGTCATGGCTGAAACAATATGGGTAGAGGAAATTGGAACAGAGGGCCTAGAAGGCCTAGATTTTCAATACATTTCGATGTCGATCCTCAAGAGTTGAACCAGATTTTTCAAGATGGGTTTTTCAATTGGATTGGGAAAGGGATAGTCCAACCTAGACTAGAGAGGCCTCCCTTCCAGCCCCAAAATGTTCTTGGTATCCTTGTGCCTCCCCATGTATCTTTTCAACCTGAAGTTCTCGAGACTGATGGATGACAGGAGATTGTTCACCCAGCAGTATCCCACCATTGTGGCTGGCCAAATTTGTCATTACCTCCTCCTCCTCCACCTATAAACCCAAATGCTCAAATTTCCCCTCCACACTCACCTGTAGAGTTCTCCCATGCAAGAAAAAGACTCAAAATCGAGGCTCACCATGTGCATGATAAATATAAAGTTGTTGTTGATCCCTCCTCTCATTCAAGTGACTCAGCCAAGTCAGTGTCCTCTCGTATGCACTTGAGGGACAACTGCTCCCATGTCCTTAGTGAGATAAAGCCTCAAGGTTCCACCCAACCTAAGGCTATTTCAGGGAAGTCCAAAGGGGAAAACAATGACAAAGGAGGAATTGCCTCTCAAAGTGGCGAATATGGATTTTGATTATATGTTTATAATTGATTTATTGAGGACAATGGACTACAAAACGTTTTGGACAACAAACTATTTTTTGGATATTGTGGATATTTGCATGTTTTGGATATAATTTGAAATGTTTCTGATATTTAAATTTCAAATTGTGGAAACAATTATGGGAGCCACAAGGAGGCATGTGTTAATTGGTTGTCTAATTATGTTTATTTTGGTTAAGAAATAAAAGAGAGTCACAAGGGGTCCTTCCTACTTAGTTATTATTTAATAAAAGACCCTTAATTATTATTATTATTATTACTTCCCCAAAACTAAAAGATTAGTTAAGTTTTAGTTAACTTAACTAAATGAGGCAATTGAACTACTTCAACTAATTTGGAATGCATAAAAGCCAAATGAGAAGGAAGACCAAGAAGATAATAGAAGGATAAAGCATATTAAGGTTTTCTCTTGAGTTTTATTGAGATAGTTCAGTTTTCATTCATTCTTCAATTCATTAAAGGCCTAATTCTCTTTTTGACAACATAGTCTTATTGTAGACAACAAGGTTCAAGGTTGAACCATATCATTCAAATGCTTGTTTTAGAGGTGTTGATCTATCTTTGATAGTTTGTGTAGACTTATTTGTTTATGAATTGAGTTTCATGATTGATAAAGGATATTGTGCAGAGTTAAGTGGGAAGCATTCTATGGCAAGCTAATCCAGATTTTAAAGTTAAGTTTTTACTTCTTTCAGAGTCCTTTTGTATGGTTTTCATCAGGGATTTCTAAGTTTGACCTTAGTCCATGCCCCCACAGAGATTTTTGTAAGAGAAGGATACTTTTGATTTCTTGGAATGAAATAAAGTGATTGCTATTCTGTCTCATTTGTGTTAATCTATGAATTGGTATTTTTTATTTTGATCTCCACATTTACTTTTGCAATCTATTATATTCAGAAAATTACATAAAAATGTTATATTTTGCAACAATCTTTTATTAAAAAAAAATCAGCGTAAGCCCTTGTAATTAATACTTGTGGATTGGGAAACACATTTTGAGGCTATAAACATAGGGTAATATTCCCGACTATCTTTCCTTAGCCAAGCAAGATTCTAAAATGCTTGAGTAAGATAAATTCATATCTTTTCCTCAACATTTATTTGGCAACCATACTGGGGAGATCTTCCATATCTCTCTGGTTGATTGTATATTTGATTATCATTGAATATATTTATATTTCTGGTTTTGATCGTTTGACTGTTTCTTTTCTTCATGACTTCACCTGTTTCAAGGCATCCCAATATTGAGCCCGGTCTTAAAGCTCAGAACAAAATTGATTTAAACTTGTTTAATACCATCTTAGAGACCGCTAATACTCGGTTTGAGCTTGAACGCTCATGGGAAGTGATTGAACAAGACATAAGTGTTACAAGGGAAAAACTCTCTATGGCCAAGGGTAAACCACAACAGACATATATGACTGTATAAATAAACTCAATTCCAACATATGATATATAAACTAATGTGCAATATAAGAATGAGGCCTACCTCGATCCAATGTTTGATGATGTTCCACCGTTGAGCACTTTGACCCAAAGCTTTACACCTGCAAGAAGTTCTCAACAAATGAATAGAGCAAGTACATAGTGATGACATAAAAGGGGTTAGCACATCAGATAACATAATCCATTAATAAACATTACAAACATGCCCATGGATGATAATCATATATTTGCAAGATACCAATAGGACAGGAAAGGAGTATTGCTATTAATAATTGATCAGCAGAAGTGATACCATTACAGACTTCTGTGACGGCATGGTTCAAAACCAAGAAACCGAGTTCCTTCCAACTGGGTCTCCACCACTTCAATCCTCCACCAAAGGCAAGCTCATAGGAAAGAGGCAATGAGGTCCTCTTGACAATAAAGAAAGAGCTTGGGGGCTGAACACTGTGTTCAAACTTGAGGGACAAAGGGATGCAGACTCAATATGAAGTAATTTCTCCAGAGTAACTTTTCTATCAAAGTTGAATGCTTTCTCTTCTTTTCCAGAGCTCGAAATTGGGGTTAACCAAAATAAACATAATTATCTTGCAAAAAATGGTCAGCCGGAGTAATTCTAATTGGCACATCATGTTATATCTTGCGCTTTGGGCATATTGAACCTCGGTCAAGACTGTCACCGGTTTTTGCCCTTTTCAATTAGTACACTGTGTGGAGTCGATACTTCCTGTTGAATGTGAAATCCCTTCTCTCAAGTTGGCATTCGAGCTCCTACCCGACACTTCAGATTTAGAGTGACGCCTTGTGCACCTAGAGAGTCTTGATGAGCAGCGTCGAGACACCTTTGCGGCTGTCGAGACAAACAAGAAACGTGTCAAGGTTCAGTACGACAAGTCTTTCTGTTCCCGATTGTATGCTGAGGGTGACCTGGTCCTCTTGTATGACCAAGCCAAAAAACCACTAAGGGTAGGCAAGTTTAAACCCATGTGGCACCGTCCTTATATTGTGCGACGTGTTCTAGAAAAAGAAGCCTACCAGTTGGAAGATTATGAAGGGAATAAACTGGCCGAGCCCATAAATGGGCTCTACTTGAAAAGGTATTATGCTTGATCCCTAGGCTTGGGCGAAATCCTTTGTATATTAATGTAAATTTGGTGTATATACATCTTTTTCCCCTTTCTCTTTTTGTCTTTGGCTTGCTTATCGAGTTTTCCCTTTTGGTTCGCAGATGTCAACGGAGTCTTCGGTCTATCTAGGGTTCACAGATGGAGGCAGTCGTCATACACAGAACTTGGCTTCCACCGCTTGGGTGATTTACTCACTCGAGGGTCTGCTGGTGTCTTCAGGTGGCGTATGCCTAGGGCCATCCATGAATAATGTGGTCGAATATAGCGCCGTCATATAACTTTTGCGTGATGCCATCTCACATGGTATTCACTCTCTAGAGGTTCGTCTGGATTCTCATTTCGTAGTATGTCATTTGAACGACTGTTACTGTGTGCGTGATCCTACGTTACTTCGTCGATTCCTACGGGTATGTCTTTTAGAACGACAATTTGATTTTATTACATATTTTCACATCCCTAGAAGTTCTAATCATGTATACGATGCCTACGCTAATTATGTTTTAGATTGGCATTTGTCACATTAATAAAGTAAAGAAAACAATTAAATCAATGTACACATTTTAAGATATGAGTAAAGCCGAATATCCCTCTTTATATATTTCAAAAATATATGGTGTTTATATTACAAAATTGGGGCTAAAACCCTCAAAATACATATACAGATGATATACATATCCCATGACATCTACGCCTATGGCACCGGATGTGTATCATGATATCAAACCACGACGTTTGTGAGATGTCGGAAGAGTCGTACCCATGCTCTAGGTACACCAACAACCTGTCGCTGCATGGATTTAGGTAGATCCTCTACCTGAACCATAGGAATCCTCTGTGTCAGACAAGACAGGTTGCCCTGCACGTTCTATAGGACTCTCTCCGCTTCTCCTCCCACTGCCTCATCTCCCCGGTGCCTCCATCTATGTTGTAATAATTCCTCTGGTTGTTGCGGACCCACATCTGCAATCACAAGTATCTAGTTAATATTCAAACACCATCCAAAAATATTTTTGTTTCTTTAAATACAAAAATACAAAAAATGAAATATGTAAAAACTATTTGTCGTTCTCCCAGGGAAATATATTTCATTACATTGTTCCCCATCAACGACACCCAAATATGTTGGTCCTAAAGTATGAGCCTGACTTCTAAAGGGAAAATCTAGGCCACCTCAAGTTTATAATGATTGGTTTTTTGTTAAGTTGGTTTTATTGCTCAACTTAAGGATAGGTTTTCAAAGATGGTAATCTTGTTGGACAGGCCACACAATATCAGAGTAGGTTCTCCTTTGGAAATGGTATGGATATTAATGAACAATTGGGGATATAAAAAGACAAACACAAGAAACAACAACAAACAATGCAATGAATCACTTGCTATGTGAGAATAAAGACTTAAAATAATATCTTAATACTTAGACAAATATCTGATTGCAAATCATCCAATAGGTGGTCAATTAGTTAATCTATTCACTAAACAATAGTTGTATAACAGGTTGCATAATCAATGAACAAATAAACTAAAACCGTAGCTGAAAGAATAAGGGAATGTGCATTGCACATGTCACAAAATTTGCATTCAAGACAATATTAAACACATGCAAATTTGAGTAAGAGAACACAATTATCATCAACATATATTCACTAGGTAGAGAACTTTACAATCAACTGCGCAGGTTCAACCCTTCTGCTCCTTCTATTATTCTCCAAAAACTGAACCCCCCTTTTAAAACATACAAAAACTACATATTTATAAGAGTTGCAGAGGCTCTCATCCATCTAGGACTGAAGCTTAACTCTATACTACCAGTTGTAAAACAACTAATTAACTGAACTAAACAAACGCTAGAGTATATCAAGGAATACTTTGAGCTTGAATTAATCAAAACTGAGTGGTTCTTATCACAAAAGACTACTGATTATGCTTGAAATTAAAAGGAACCATGCAATTAAACATCTGAAACTACTGCTACAATGCAATAATTTTGATGCATGCGTTGGAGCGAACTGAGATCGGACAGAAATGACCAAGAGTGAAAGAAATGAGTTCTGTATTGATCATGGCATGCACGCGTGTTGTTGGAGGCCACTAGAGACAACTGAAAGTGTGGTCGTGTCTTTCCCCCACTTATCTCTTTGAGGACAGAAGCAAGTCATGTTGTGCTTTTTTGGAGTCTGGACGTGTATTTTCCCGGTTCCTGGTTTAACGCCCCTTTTTGATCTTTTTCAAATGTGTAATAAACGAGGGTGAACCACTTCAGAATTTCGGTGTTCGAAGGTTTGAGATTTGCGTTGCATCTAAATCTTCCAAAGTGCTAATCTCGTGAAGTCACTAATCCATGATTATATTAGGATAATTAACTCGAGATTAATACTTCAATATTTAAAGGATTTCAGGAGTTTGGAACTTAGCGAGGCCTGTAGTGATGCATTTGAAAACCTCTCGGAGGAAGATCTCCTAAATCCAACGTGGCAGCCTAGCATCAATTGATGACGTGTCACAGAAAGGAGGGTGACATGTGTCACTTGAAATAATGCATATGTCGGCCCCAAATGTGCCAAAAATGAGTGCCACATGTCTCGACTAGCGATTTACACATGTCAGTGCTAGATGAATGCCACATGTCAATGCCAGATGGCTGCCACATGTCTTGGTGGATGAGTATCGCGTGCTTCGACACTTTGGGGCTCTGTGCTTGTCTTGAAGTAAAACCTCCCGGATGAACTAACTCGTGAAGTGACGTGGAAGTGAGGGTCCACTTCGGGGCTCCGGTACTTCGGGGACCTGTTGCTTCAGAGCTCCGACACTTCAAAGCTTCGGAGGCTTCGAGACTTCGACGTCTGGACACTTTGGAAGATTTGAACTGATGGCAAGTTCAGACGCCCGAACGTCGAAGTCACGAAGTCAATCCTATTAAACCCTGCATGAGTTTGAGGCTTTGAATGTGTGAGAGCCATTGATCTGCATCGACTGTTGGATCTCCACCATTGAAGATTTGACATGTTTGTTTGGCTTAAATTCTAAGCCCGAAATAGTCTGCTTTGATTTGATGCCTTTTTCTGCAGAAGCTTACTGAGCTTACAAAGGACTTGTTGGACCTGGATGTCTCCTACGCACATAAAAGACTTGGTGGACTTATTTCATGCTCAATTAGTGGCAAATATGATGACAAGTATTTCAAACTCAAATTAGAACATGAAATCACCCTTCAAGAAATCGAAAAAGATGGTGCAAAATAAGTAAAGAAGAGCAGGGGACATGAAGCTGAGTGATTAAATAAAGGATAATAAGCTAAGAAAGCAGCCACAAAACTTAGAATTGATGGATGTATAGGGTAAAGGAGGGAAAAGGGAAGGGGTGCAGACCTAGATTACAATAGTTAACACAGTCATTTATTTAATGAATTGTCGAGCAGTAATCGTGTTCTTACTCCTTGTCATGATATCACTTTTTCTCTTATTACAATCCCCCCAGATATCCCATGAACCTTATTTCACCCCCTGCTCATTTGATAGTTATTAAATAAATTTTATGGATTGGATTGCATAGGCTTGATGTTAATTTCTGAGCCAAACTTTGTTTCATATTAAGAGAATGTCATGTATAGTCTGTTAAGAGATAGTTGCTAATAATTGTTTCATACAGGATGAGCTTCTTTAGCAGAGGAAGTCATGGCCGAAACAATAGGGGCAGAGGAAACTGGAATAGAGGGCCTAGAAGGTCTAGATTCTCAATACATTTTGATGTCGATCCTCAGGAGTTGAACCGACTTTTTCAAGTTTGTTTTTTCAATTGGATTGGGAAAGGGATAGTCTAGCCTAGACCAGAGAGGCCTCCCTTCCAGCCCCAAAATGTTCTTTGTATCCCTGTGCCTCCCCATCTATCTTTGCAACCTGAAGTTCCCGAGAGTTATAGATGGCCGGAGATTGTTCACCCAGCAGTATCCCACCATCGTGTCTAGCCAAATTTGTCATTACCTCCTCCTCCTCCACCTGTAAACCCAAATGCTCAAATTTCCCCTGCACACTCACCTGTACAGTCCTCCCATGCAAGAAAAAGACTCAAAACCGATGCTCACCATGTGCATGATAAAGGTAAAGTTGTTGTTGCTCCCTCCTCTCCTTCAAGTGACTCAGTCAAGTTAGTGTCCTCTCGTATGCACTTGAGGGACGACTGATCCCATGTCCTTAGTGAGATCAAGCCTCAAGGTTCGACCCAACCTAAGGCTATTTCAGGGAAGTCCAAAGGGGACAACAATGAAAAAGGAATAATTTCCTCTCAAAGTGGAAAATATGGAATTTGATTATGTGTTTATAATTGATTTATTGAGGACAGTGGACTGCAAAAAGTTTTGGACAACAAACTATTTCTTGGATATTGTGGATATTTACATGTTTTGGATATAATTTGAAATGTTTTTGATATTTAAATTTCAAATTGTGGAAATAATTATGGGAGCCACAAGGAGTCATGTGTTAATTGGTTGTCTAATTATGTTCATTTTGGTTAAGAAATAAAAGGGAGTCACAAGGGGTCCCACCTACTTAGTTATTATTTAATAAAAGACCCTTAATTATTATTATTATTATTATTATTATTACTTCCCCTAAACTAAAAGATTAGTTAATTTTTAGTTAACTTAACTAAATGAGGTAGTTGAACTACTTCAACTAATTTGGAATGCATAAAAACCAAATGAGAAGGAAGAACAAGAAGAGAATAGAAGGAGAAAGCAGACTAAGGTTTGCTCTTGAGTTTTATTGAGATAGTTCAGTTTTCATTCATTATTCAATTCATTAAAGGCCTAATTCTCTTTTTGACAGCAGGTTCCTATTGTATATAGAAAGGTTCAAGGCTAAACCATATCATTCAAATGCTTGTTTTAGAGGTGTTGATCTATCTTTAATAGTCTGTGTAGACTTGTATGTTTATGAATTGAGTTTCATGACTGATAAAGGATATTGTGTAGAGTCAAGTGGGCAACAGTCCGTGGAAATTTGATCCATATTTTAAGGTTTATTTTTTACTTCTTGCCAGAGTCCTTTTGTATGGTTTTCATTAGGGATTTCTGAGTTTGACCTTGGTCCATGTCCCCACAAGGATTTTTGTAAGAGAAGGATACTTTTGATTTCTTGGAATGAAATAAAGTGATTGCTATTCTGTCTCATTTGTGTTAATATATGACTTGGTATTTTTTCTTTTGATCTCCACATTTACTTTTGCAATATGCTATATTCATAAAATTACAAAAAAATGTTATATTTTGCAACAATCTTTTATTAAAAAAAAATCATCCTAAGCCCTTGTAATTAATACTTGTGGATTGGGAAACACATTTTGAGGCTATAAACATAGGGTAATATTCTCAACTATCTTGCCTTAGCCAAGCAAGATTCGAAAATGCTTGAGTAAGATAAATTCATATATTTTCCTCAACACATGGGAGCCTTGGCCTCCCCCATTATATGTTGCTTAGAACAACATCCCCTGAGTCTTGTTTAAGCTCTTTTCCGACTCTCTCAAAAAGAGAAAAGATTGACTAGTGAACTTGTATCTTTCACATTCGTTAATTGGATTTGAAAGGACGTCTATTTGGTGTAAGTTTAACCCTTTTTTAGACCAAGTAGAGTAATTTTGAAAAAAGAATACTCTAGTCACTAGTGGCTAGAAGAGTTCTCCTGGGTATTTTTTTATTCTTTTTTAGGCATAGGGGACTATATTTACGAAAAAAAGACATTCTTTGGAGTTAATTTGTAATTGCATCTCATTCTCTTGCTTGCAGTATTGAGCCTATTGTCAGTTCTCTATTTCACATAATAATCCTATCACCTCAGCATTTTGAATCATCATCCAAGAAGAGCCTTGTTTATATCCTTTGCAACTTGACACCCTATACCCCAAGAGGAAACATTCCCCTGAGTGTCCATATCGTGCATGCACCTCCTTTCATTGAGCATATGTATGTTCCACTGTTGGAACTAGCTTCTTACCAATGAAACTTGTTTCCTCCTCTATATCATAGCATTCATTTGACTATGAAAAAACAAAAGAAGATGGGCGGGAAAAAAATTATCTTATGTTGGCAATAGTCTTGTCTCCTTTGAACATAAAACAAACTTTTGAGTCCACTTGTCATCAAAATTTTGGGTGTAACATGGTCTTAGGAAGATGAGATAGTTACTTAGAGTTTACTCCCTCGACTGGTTACTCTTCCAGTCCCTATGGAGAGTTTTATTGGTGTCTCCTGCATCACAAAGTTTCATCAATTATTCTATGCTTCCAGAGTCATCTATATGTCTCATGCTTTGTTAAAAGGATGTTTATCAGCCTGTGTTGGCCATTTCTCAGAACTCTTGACTTTGCATGTCATCCATACCCTCAGTGTGTCTCAAAATTACATGAAGTTGTAGTCCTATCATGTACCATGGTCCTACTTTCACTATGGGTAGGTAACCTTGAACCCATCAGTCAACATTTCCTCATTGGTCGCATTGGGGGGTTTCCCTTGTGTTCAACAGCAATAAATCTATTCAAATAATGGGATTCATGCAGTGTCTTGGATGCCATTATCCTTATTGGTGGTTCCTTGCCTTTGTTGGCAATTTTCCTCATTGGGTTCTATTCAAAGGGTCTTTTTTGTGCACTACTTGCATCTAGTGCATGCGAAAGACACACAGGGTCGTTGATTCGTGAACATGTTCTTTGTCCGAGTTCCTCCAAATCATCAAGGTCATGATTTGTACCTCATGTTGAATGATGAGAGATTCATTAATGCTCTTCTTTGAGCGAGTCTCCTTCCATCGACTTCAGCCCATCTATTCAGGAAATGAGACCTAGAGTCCTATGAGTACCTAAAGGCTTGTATTAATCAGTGGCAGGTTCTCTCGCCATCGACAATTGGGATTACATCAATGTCTCATAATCGATGGATTCTTTAAGTTTTCTACCTCAACACCTTTATTCACACTTGTAAGAATGTACATAGTGCCTTCATACCTACTTTCATTATCGATAGGTTGTCTCGCTTTTGTTAATGGTATACCTTAATGACCAATAATCAAATGAAGTCTCATTATGTTTGAACTCAACTCCTTTATTCACATAATGTAGAATTGCACTTTTGGCGGATCGTGCAGAAGACTTGAAGACATTAGTTCATTGTCGAAAATTTCTTGAGTTGTTGCTATCTTTCATTGGACCAATACCTATATGAATTCAGTGATCATAGGAGATCATATTATACTCCATTGTATACAGACATCTTCAGATTGATTTTGATATTGGTTTTCACCGGGCCTTGTTCGTGACTATGACAACCTATGGCATGTATCTACTCTTGTATTGCCTATTCATGGCCATGAACAATTGTTTGGTGTATTTCCACATGAATATATAGTGTAATTCAATTGACAACCATGTGCACAAAGTCATTATGGATTGTAATATTCTCATGAGAAACTAGTTCATCCAGTTGGGTATCCATTACTCCACTTCTAGGAATTATAATGTATTTTTTCCATCGCAGATGCTCCTCTTACCTCACACATTAGGGGGCATATGTTATAGCACGATTTTCCCCACCATATGAAAACTTGCTTAGAGGTCCTTTTTCCATTTCCCTATGTAGACTTGAAGTCCCTTTTTGCAGTTCCTAGAGCTAAAAATTGTATTTTTCCACATATACACACCCTAACAGTTATACAACATGCGTATATGCAGGTTGCACCATTACATCCCACATACATCGGGTTTTGTGCTCAAAATTAAAAAATGGTGTCGAGTTTCCATGTCACGTCACGGGATCCATGATCCTTGACCTTCCATATACTGGAAACATTCCGACTCGACCCTTCAATTCCATTTGAAGGCTATAAATGGGCCATATCAAAGGTGTGGAAGAGAGGAGAAGAATTCAACTTTGAGAGCAAAGTTACTCTGGAGAAATTATTCACTTCATATAGAGTTTGCATCCCTTTGTCCTTTTAATTCTGAACACATTGTTCGGGCCCCAAGATCTTCCCTATTTTATGGAGAAGCTCATTGTCTCTCTTATATGAGCTTGCCTTTGGTGGAGGATTGAAGTGGTGGAGGCCCAACTGGAAGGGGCTTAGTTTCTCGGTTTCAAATGTGCGACACAAATTTTTTTTATTCACACACTTCTGTTGATTACATTTTAATAGAAATACTCTTTTCTCATCCAATTAATGTCTATTCCATGAGCATATTTGTTATGAATATTGATGGATTATGTTATTGAATGTGCTAACATTATATATTGTCACCATATGCTTGCATATCTTGGTTTTTGAGGACAAGTTGCAGGTGTATTGCTTTGAGTCAAGTGCTCAACAGGGGACTTCATCGAACGTCTGGACGAGGTAGGCTCTCTATCTTGTCTTGTTATCATATTTGATTATATAGAATATCTGATATTAGAGTTGATTTCTACAGTCATTTTCATCTGTCGTGGTTTATGCCATGCCATAGAGTGATTTTCCTCGTAACAGAATAATTATGTTACGAGGAAAATCACTCTATGGCATGGGGTAAACCATGACAAATGGAAATGAATGCAGAAATAAACTCTAATCTCAGGTATGCTATATAAACAAATATGATAACTAGATTCAATAAATAGCCTACCTCGTCCAAACATTCGATGAAGTCCACCGTTGAGCACTTGACTCAAAGCAATACACTTGCAACTTGTTCTCAAAAACCAAGATACACAAGCATATGGTGACAATATATAAAGTTAGCACATTCAATAACATAATCCATCAATATTCATAACAAATACGCCCATGGAATAACAATTCAAATATTTGCAAGACATTAATTGGATGAGAAAAGAGTATTTCTATTAAAATGTAATCAACAAAAGTGTTTGAATGAAAAAATTCTGTGTCGGCACATTCGAAACTAAGAAACTAAGTCCCTTCCAGCTGGGCCTCCACCACTTCAATCATCCACCAAAGGAAATATCATATAAGAGAGACAATGAGGTTCTCCATCAAATAGGGAAGATCTTGGGGGTTGAACAATGCGTTCAAACTTAAAAGGACAAAGGGATGCAGACTCAATATGAAGTGAATAATTTCTCCAGAGTAACTTTTCTCTCTAAGTTGAAATTTTCTCCTCTCTTCCACATCTTGGATATAGCCCATTTATAGCCTTCAAATGGAACTGAAGGGTTGAGTCAGAACATTTCCAGTATATGGAAGGTCAAGGATCACGGATCTCGTGATGTGACATGGAAACCCGACACCATTTTTTAATTTTGAGTACAAAACCCGATGTACGCAGGTTGTAATGGTGCAACTTGCATACACGCATGATGTATAGTTGTTAGGGCATGTATATGTGGAAAAATACAATTTTTAGCTCTGGAAGCTGCAAAAATGGACTTCAATTATGCATAGGTAAATGGAAAAAGGACCTATGAGAAAGTTTGCTTATGGTGGGGCAAATCTTGCTATAACATTGAGGAAGATGCAACTCCCTATTGTTTCAGGCTCCAACCTGTAGAGGACTCCAATCCTCTTTTTTCAAGCACCAACTTGAGTAAGTTGCAACTCCATGTTGTTCAAGCTCCTACCTGTAGAGGACTCCAATCCTCCCTTGCTCCTCCCTTCCACACTCACTTCATGTGCATATTTCAAATTTCAATTTCTTCCTTGGACTTTTCCTATGTTTTGATCTTATGAATTAGCTTCTAGAGACTCCCTCCTTTTACCATACCTTTCTATTTATATAGTATTCTAAAAGGTGTATGACATTGAATCATTGTATTTGTTTGTAAAAGATCATAAATCAATGTGCCTCTTCATAATAATAATTTTTTTTTTAAGAATAAATTTCTTCTTTTGTTATTATTTATAAAATATTCACAAAAGATTTTCAATTACATCTTGAAACCTCATTTTACTTGTCTTCGTAGTTATCTTGATAATATCTTTTAATCCTTATGAGTCAATCACAGTCATGGATCGACTGTTCTATTTAGATCCCTCACTTTTGTTGCATTCTCAGTCCTCCAATCGATCATATTTAGAGATTTTACCTATCTTTCTGGTGCATTTCCTGTATCGAACATTGGGTAGGTGCTAGTTCATGGCCCCCTTTTCCCATAGGACCAAACATTGTGGTAAAAAACTATACAAACATGGTGCAAGGCATGTTCTATACTCTAACCCAAAGACACTTCTTTTGTTTATCAAGTGACCACCCCCTATAACCAGGTGTTATTTCGGTTAGTATTTTAACCCATAACAACTTCATATTCCATATGAATTTGGCCTATGACCGAGAGAGAACACACAATGCTTATCTTAGCATTTAAACAAATTCACAATTCATATTTAATCAATCATTGAGTGGACAATCCACATGAATTTCACATTTGAAACATGGAATTGAATTATTCCCAAGACAAAATGTGATAACACTTAACACCAACACGTGGACAATTAAATTTAGCATAATATATTTTTCGCATCCACTCTCTTCCATTAACTTTCACGCGTTTTGAAATGCAAAAATGAATTTGAGTCGTTCGATCTGCTTACATTCAATCATCATCATCCAATTCGACCACCACTATATTTTTGGCTAAGACTTCCTCCTGATTAGCCAAACTTTTTCCAATCTTCAGGCCTGTATGTATTTGATGTATTCATCATTCCATCTTTGTCACTGTTTATCCACTTTCTTGGAGGTAATTCTCATAGAACACTACTACATATTGAAAAATTTGCGACGAAAGTACTCTTTCGTTGCAACATGCAAGAGAAAAAGTTCAATTTTTCTAAATCCACCCCGTATTCGTCATTATATCGACACATGTACTTTGACTAAATTAATATGGTCAATGTTCGTCGTAAGAGCGACGCATGTAGTTTGATCGTCGCAAGAGCAATGAATGACCTAACCTTAAAATTGACCGTTAAAAATGACCTAAAATAAATAGGTAAGAAAAAGAAATATTTTTAGTTCAAGGCTGTCACAATTGCGACGATAGTGACCTAAAATTGGACTATAAATATTTGACGATTTAAAGATGCTGCGACAATCTTGCTATAACAACGATGGTTCAGAAAGGGTATTTTTGTGCAGAATAATGTTGCAGAATGTTGTTAGAGTTGGGGAAAAAAGTAAAGCGGGTGAAAAGGGTGATGATAGATGTTATTTCCCTTGTAAAAAAATGTTTCCTCAGACGTCCCGTAAGAATTTTTGTAG
>JASDQU011312468.1:3381-13571 GCA_032191745.1 Picea mariana
TATAAACCATAAACAAAAGTGAACAAAGGGCCTTTCTTTCGTGAAACACAACCTCGTGTATGAAATCGGTAAAGAAGTAGTTGAATGTTTAACCCTTTTGTTATAGGAGGAGTGAAGGAAAAGGGTTCATCAATTTATGCAAGAGTTTTTAAGTGAGATAAATATGTGTAGAGAGATCTTAGAGTATTTATGGTGGCTAGAATCGAATTGGAACAAGAGGTTATTTAAATGGTTAGAATCCTTCCTAGGATCAACATGGACTAAAAAAATAGTCTGTACTTGCCTTGGGTATGTGTGATTGTGCAAATTAGATATGTTCTTGTAACTGAAATTGTATCTTTCTTTGCATGTTTCCTCGATGGATTCTCTATTTTATTTACTCAGTGTAATTATTTGCTTTGTTTGCACTATGAGCATCAATGCATCTTTTTGTTTGTGCATGAACTATTTAGGAGAATAAATCAATGCATCTTTTTGTTTCTGCATGAACTATTTGGGAGAACAAAACAATATGTATGGGTTATATTGCTTACCCAAAGAAATAGACAGAAAGACTTATAACTTGATCGAATCACATTGTTGTGGGTAACCATAGAATTAAAATTTCATAGTTTCAATTTTACATGAAGAGTAGAGGTACATAAATTTATGCTCAAAGTAAGGATATACAAACTTACACATGGTGAATATATATATGAATTTATACACAGAGAAGAGACATTCTAATTACAGACTTTATAATTCAAATGCATAAGCARAGAAAAACTTATTTGTTCGAAACTTGCAAGCCAAATACTAGTTGAGCTAGTGTTTTCCACCCAACCATAGGCATTTAAACCAATGATTTCTACTACTGATTTCTTGTCAATAGARAAACACTAAGACACCCACATAGCTACACCACACAACACAAGGAGGACCTCCTTCTCTATTATCCATCAACTAATAAATTACTCCTTCTCATTCTATTCAGTGTGTGCATAGGAGGTGTATGATATTCTCTCAAATTTCAGTAGAATCTTCATGGTTTCTTGGTTTTTTCTCAAGGTCTACAAACTTCAATTCATGGTTGGTTGGTGTATCATGGGCTTGGCTCTATTTTTCCCGTGTTTAACCTCTCAAAACTCCCATCCACTATTTTTTCCTCATGCATAATGGCTAGATAATTCAAAGTCAACTTCTCTTCCTAGTTCTGATAATGTAAGAGAGACAACTTGCTAAAATTTAGGAGATGGTGTCTTAGATTGAGGAATTTGTTTTCTTCACTCCTCTTAACTCTTCTTGCTTTCAAATTAAAACTTGAAATGGGTGAGGGTTCCAAGTAGCATAGGTAAATGTGTTTAGGAATAAGCCCCCCTTAGACCCCTTCACCATTCCCCTCTTGTGGTATCATAGACCCTATAAGGATTCAAGCTCAACTAATCTTGATCTTCTTCTCTATTAACTACAAAATAGAAACTTAAATATTCACAATACCATGGTATATCTCTCCCATCGATTTAATGTACTAGAGTTATAAAGTAACAATGAAAATTACATCCCCTTCCCCTTGGAATAACACCGTCCATGGTGTTCTTTATTGCAGCAATTTCTATTGTGAAGACATGGATAGATATGCCTCTCTCATAGCATCCTCCATCTCTCAATTGTCCTCATTTGGCCCAAAGTGATTTCATTGCACTGTTATCTAAACTATGATAATTTTGTTTCGATTCTATTTCAGACCATTGTGTTTTCCATGTCTAATATGCACACAGCCTCCCACTTCAACTCTCCCAATCAATAATATGGTTAAAGTCATGTACATAAGTGAAATGATTTTCCACAAACCCATACACTTTGTAACTTCACTTTCAACTATTGTTAAGTGTCCTCTCACCTATTTAAACTTCGTGGTAAGATGGACTAAACAACAGCTAATTTTTGAACATGTTAATTCAGTATATAGTCGGGTAAAGGATGCATGCTATCATAGCATTCTTCCATTCGCTGCTCACTGACGAACATAAGGTTGTTAAAGTACTACATATTGCTTTGTTCAAACCACACATAGTCTATCTCATCGATCTCTGTGTCAGGTCCACCGTAGAAGTCTTCCAATTTAATATCTATTAAAAAATCAGATTGAGAAGCTGATATTTCCTTCAAATCAAATAAAATCTTGTCTAATGTAGCAACATGTCTTGCAAAATGATCGAAGTGTGGTATTTTATGGTCGGCTAAATTTCAAATAGAACAATGAGAGTTTGTACCTTCTATTTTTACCAGATTAGCATCTTCCATACCGAAGACCATGTTCTCCAAGTGATTGTTCACAAGTAAATCGCACGATGACAAGGAGGAATTCATAGTTTCTTTAATATCTAACAATTTGAACAATTTGAAGGCATTATCTGCACTATGAATTTCACTGCAGCTATAAGCCTTGCTGATGCTAAGACAACACAAAATACATGATTTTGATGTTATAATCATGCAAAAGTAATAAGCAATGCTAAGAATGGTTTTGGGGAGCATATGTGATGAAACTACAATGCCGTGTGGTTCAACAATGGTCATACCATTCGTATGACATTTCCAACAAACGAATGAATAGTAAACATGGATGTTAGACACATTGCAATTCATAAAGAAAAGGAGACATGATGTCCCCAAAAGTATTTCCGTCCCCTTGTCCATACTTCAAATTTTTCAGGAAAATTACACTACATAGAGATGTTGACATAGTGGTGAATTAAACCAATGACATATGATACATATTATGCCATATTATACCTTACTATGAGGTGATTTTTTAAATGTCTCCTATCATTGGTTGTAGGAACACATGTTGAGATTTTTACGATTCATTGGAAACAACAAAATGAAGAAGAAAAGTATCTCAATGATATAGATAAATTATATAAACTAATCACAACCTACACGTGACGTGGCCCAAATAAAACAAGTCATTGTAACTTTTATATCAATGACAAAAGAGTACACACATTTCTTCGTTGACATAGCAATATCAACTCCTAAGAGTTGCACATGCAAAACAATTAGACATTTACAAATATTTTGCAATTATGTTTATGTTTACTAAAGACTTGTAAATTGTAATTATATTGATAATGAACATAAAAAAATATTTTGTATTAACTTCATTCAAGAAAATATCAAGAAAATATCATGTACAAGAAATTTTGTCATCTCACAAGTATTCTTGCAATAATAGAGTATGGGTAAAATCATGAATTTCGGCGTCTATTTTCCCTTTTTTTTTCACAAAATAAAATATACTTTTAGAAATTTTTCAATTTTAGGTAAACAAAACTATTTTTTTATTTATTTCGAATTTCACTTTATAGTAAAAATAAAACTTGTCATGAATTTTGTTAGCTTTCTAATGATTATTTTTTGAAATTTTTTATTGACATTTGATATGTCGTTTTAATGATTGTTTGACACTATGTTCCTTAAAAATGAAGGCACTCATAATGAGTTATGCTTGTCGACACCAATTTACTCATTATTAAAAAAATTATTATGAAAAAAAAAATTGCTACAACAATCTAAACATATTCTATTAAAGTATGACTATAGTTTTGTAGACAACAAATGAATATTATAATTACTACAATTTTTTGAATTTGACCAATATGAAAAAGTTCTAGATTTTAAACACATTTAGAATGACACCATTTATCTTTCTTAATTTTTATTTAAAAGTAAAATCTAAATGTACTCTTTTAAAGAGGGCAGTTAAAGGTTCCATAATATAAATTTTTCATAATTTTTTATTGTGTATTATTACAGATATTGATTTTTCATTTTACTGAATCATTATATCATCTAAAAATAATAATAATATGTAGATTTTTTTTTTATAAAATTAACTAAAATTACTAAAAATAAATTAAATTGAATACAAATTGTATCAAAAGAAACTTGTAGATTCAATTCTGAAAATGTTTGTACTAGTTCTGAAACCAGACTCACAGTATTTTAAGGAGTCTACTCCTCCACAAGTAGGACTAAGCTGAAGTGAACACATACTTTTCGAAAAAGTGCCATAGTTATAGGTTTTCAGTGGAACCATTAGTTTGGCCGAAAGTTGGTATTTTTTGGGTGAAAGCTAGTTTTAATGGAAAAATGTTGTTAGATTTAAAAATTTTGTTATATTTTTCAACGATGCTATTAGATTTAACTTTCGGCTAAAAAAATAGTTCGATCGAAAACTATTTCCACTGAGAAATTCAAGAGTTTGACCGAAAACATGCCATTAACAATTTTCACAACCCAATTCTCACGAAAGTGTTACCCAGATTCATGATTTTACCCATATGTAAGGAACAATTGAAGTTGAATTAGAATGGAGAGCTTGACCAAAAGTCATAAAAATCAATGGGATGTCCTAAAGACCCTAAACTAGTGGTATAACATCATCTATAAATGCATCTCAACAAGATGCTATGAAAAATAAACTATATTGAAGTATACTATGTGTTAGGGTGGACATATAAATACTAGTCACATAAATCTTGTGTCCAATATAAGGTGATTAGGGGTAAGGATTAGGCATATATATATATATATATATATATATATATATATATATAAAGAGGTGGCCCCATCAATGGGATACACTTATTCCTTTTTTTTATGTTGAGTGATGCCAAGACCAAACCCCTAGAGTTCACCAATGTAAAAATAATTATCATATAAACCATCGATAAACTTGGCCCATAATTTACATTTACATAGAAAATACAATGGAGTCTCCTTGGTATTTTAAAAATATTATTAAATAACATAAAACACCTATCAGACCTTGAATGCCTATAATATCCATCTATCCATAAAAATATCCTTCATTCTCTGATGAAAGTGTTAGTTGATTTTAGGGTCAATAAATAGTTGGATAATATACTATCCGGTAATATTATATATTGCACCTCTTCTTTACTCACCTCTTCATTACTCATTGCAGGTTTTTAGTATTCTCTCATAGTAGACCTATATTAATATATCTCGAATAATGGTAAATAATCAGAGCGAATTGAATCAACAATAGTGTCTAATGAAGTGGAAAAGGAAACACAAGATGGCTTTCTCGTATTCCTAACCTCAACAAGTAGGTTTATAATTTCATGTAAACAATGATAGAATTCCATTTATGGGTCTCGTGGTGGTTGGGATTTAGGGTTTAAATTATAATTAAGGTTTTTCTCTTTATGGTAGAATAAATACTACATTTAAATAATAACATTATATATATATATATATATATGAGAGATTTGGAATAAAACTTACATCAAAATGAGAACTAGTCGATTAAAAAGAATGAATGTAGGTGATGACAACCTAATTCGTGCTTATCCTCATCATATCTAGGTCGAAACATCAAGAATATGTGCCTATCTCAAACATCAAAAGAAATAGTTCCCATATTAGATAAATTTTGTATAATATAAGAGATGATTTCTTTTAATTTGTTTTGCATAGAGAAACACACATGTATGTTAATAATGCATGATTTTTTTTTATGCATAGATCTTTTTCAACAAAGATTCAAATTTGCATAGAGAGTAATGAAAATGCATGCATAGGGAGTGCTCGAAGATCTCGAAAGGGACAAAGCAATTAAAATAGGACACGTGCACCTTCCTAGGGCACATGTGCATTCCTAAATTATTTAGTGAGCTTTTGTCACAGATCTAGAGAACCTTTGGTTGGATGGAAGAATCGTCCAATGTTCCTAGTCACCATGCATCAGCGGAGTCATTTACTTGGAGAGAAGGCCACTCCAAGTTACTTTACTTGGACTATGCCTACCTTGATCGTTTCATTTATTACTTATTTATGTTTTTTTTTTATTATACTTAGGTTCAACAATAAAGAGAAACCATTCATACAAAGTAACAAAATAAAATGTCCAAGTGGGTGGTCGAACCGTCCTAACATCCAAATCTTAATACAAAATAAGAATGATGTTGATTTTCCTCAAATTCAACTCTTGATATGTTGAAATATCTCCTACCCAACACTCGACAGTGAATTTCAAATAAATCACTTATTGAGTTAAATCACAACTGAGTAATCAACTAAACATGCAACAGAAGCATAAATAAGGAAACCAAATCAAGCACACATAAACACCAATATTGTTTGGTTAGATACCCTTGGAAAAACAATGAAGGGAAAACCATTGCTGAGAATGATTTTATTATACTAAAATCAAGGCTCCCATAATAGGGATAATGTCTCACTAAGAGAAATACAACTGCAAATAAACCTGACAAAGCTTGACCTATTGTAAGAACCATAACTACACACTTTTTGATGTGTACATGACTTTGATTCAACAAACCCCCATCTGTATGTGAATGTCTCCACTGGAACCCACGTACATGTACTGGAACTTTATACGGAAACTATGTATGACACGACACTCTCTTATGGATTCCTCTAACTAAAACCCACATGTATGGTCCTTTGTTCTCTGTTCTCCTTGAACTGATCCCTAGATGGAATTCCTTCTCCACCTATCCAAGATATTGAATCATAGTCCTTAGTTATCCAATATTCTATGTCTACTCCATTAACACTTGTCATGTTTCAAGTATCCTTCTCCTTCACCCTAGACTTGCTTTTATAATCATGAGTTATATCTCCAAAGTGATTGTAGGTTGAGATTACTTATGAATTCACTTGAGATTTAGAAACATGCTAATTTCTTTTAGCACTTTCCTTAAATAAATCAATAAATCAATTACATAATTAATTAATAAAAAAAAATTACTTTAATAATTCGTTTAATTAAAGTAAATCCAAGAGTAAAAGGATTTGGATGATTTCCACATGTCTAGACACATAGACCTGTGTAGAAATACATGTTTGATGCTACAACTAGCATAAACACTCCCTCTTAGTTAGGAAGGTATTTTGCACCACTCCAAGTCTATCTATGAAAAAAACAAATTCCCTTTCTCCAAGGGTTTGGTCAAAATATTTGTAACCTTCCCATCTGTGGAAACATACTGAAGCTTCATTGCTCCCTTCTTGATCCTATCTTGAATGAAGTGGTTTTTTATCTCAATATGACTGGAACTATCATGGAACTCTATATTCTCTGAGACTTTGATACAAATCTAATTATCATAATATATCATTGTAGGCTCCAACTCCTCATCAAATAAACCTTTAAGAAACTTGCAATGCCAAATGGCTTCATAACTAGCCATACTCACTTCCATATACTTTGTCGTTGTTGAACTGAGTGCTACAAAAATCTTCTTCCTCTTGAACAAAGTAATCATTTCTAATACGAAGCTCAAGAATCACCCTTAGGTACTATTTCTTTCTAATGAATTGTCTTCATGATCTGAGTCTGTATATCCATGCAACTACACTCCATCTCCTCCAAGATACCTCAATCCATACTCCATTCTACCTCTCAAGTACATAAGCACATGTTTTGTTGCGATCTAATGCACATGCCTTGGCTCCACCATAAACCGATTGAAGGTGTTCATAGAAAACAAAATATATGGCATGGTGTTGACCAAATAAATAAAGGACCCTATCAACTACCTGTATATCCTGGGATCCACCAAATCTGAATTTGAATTCACCGCCTTCTTCAAATTGGTAATCATAATTGTATCCATCAGTTTATATTCCTCCATCATGAATCTCCTCAAGATCTCATTTACTTACTTCCCTTGTCCCAAGAAGATATTTCATGATACTTGTCATACCATTAGCCCCAAGAAATAATGCATCAATCCAATTTCCTTTATCTCGAAATCACTAGCTAAATTCCCTTTGCACCCTGCAATAATCTCCTCTGCACTCGTGAGAAATAAATCATCAATGTACAGAACCAAGACGAGTGGATTCGAACCAACAAGTATGAAGTACAATCTAGGATCCGCCTCACTCTTGCTAAATCCCATACTCTACAAGTATCTTTGAATACTAGAATACCATGACCTAGGTGTCTGTTTGAGTCTGCACAATGATTTATTTAGCCTACACACATGAGACTCCCTCCCATGTACCTCAAATCCATGAGGTTTCTCTATGTATAATTCCTCTTCAATGACCCCATTGGGGAAAGTTTCTTTCACATACATATGATGTATCCTTCACCTCATAAATGAATTAATAGAAATAACAATTGCAATAAAACCATACCTAGCAATTGGAGAAAATGTCTCCTCATAGTCCACTCCCTATTTCTAGGAGAACCCTCTTGCCACAAATCTCACTTTGAACTTCTCGATGCTATCATATGCAGTATGCTTGATATTGTAGAGCCACTTTGAACTCACAACTAACTTCCCCTTCAGTCTTGGCACTATGTACCAAATAACATTCCTCATAATAGAGGTGTACTCCTCGACCATGGCGTCCTTCCATACCTACTGATCTATTTCTTCCTCAAAACTGAAAAGATCACATGAATGATGCTACTCATAAGTGCCATATAGTTCGAAAACTTATTCGTAGGTTTTCACTCTCTAAGAAAACTCCTAGGATCCTCACCATCATCACTCAATGTTCGTAATAACTATCGGGGTCTCCTGAGAGGAATGGAAGGGGATAAGTATCCTCCCCACCTGAATTCTGAACTGTTGATTATTGCTCTTCCTTTAGAGCCTATTTCTCCTTATCCTCTGTAAATATTGATGACTCCCAAGTACTCTTAGATTCCAAGTTCTCCTCAAACATAACATCTCTACTCACAATTGTATTTTGATGCACTAGAATGAAGATCATGTAATCCTTTGAGGTCTCATTGCACCCCAAAAATATACCCTTATGTATTGAACAATACATCTTTGTCCTCTTCTCTACTCGAACATGGATGCAAAATGGACAACCAAAGATCCTAAAATGACCATTATATGGCTTCACTCCTGAGAATGCCTACTTTGGAGTCTTTTCCCCCCATATCCTGTGAGGAATTTTGTTCTGCACATACATCGTCATGTTACATTTCTTTGCCCAAAGGAACATAGGAAACTCCTGGTCATGTATCATATCCCTATAAGAATCAATGATGGACTAACTCTTTTTCTCTGCGAACCCATTCTCTTGAGGGTTGTATGATACTAGCATCTCCCTCTTTATCATTTCCTCCTTGCAAAAATACTTGAAGTCATTAGTGGTGTAGTCTCCCTCATTATTCGACCTCGATACCTTTATCTTCTTACCTTTCCGTTTCTCTATATAAGATCTAAACTCTTGAAACCGACTAGAGACCTCATCCTTTGTATTCATAAAGAACATCCTAGTTTTCCTGGAAAAATCATCAATAAACATCACATAGTATGATTATCCCTGTAATGATGCTACTGGCATCGACCCACTCACATATGAATGAATAATATCCAATATTACCTTGGACCTACTCTTGCTACTCGGAAAGTCATCCTTGGCATTCTTTCTAAGTGCACACCCTTTGCACACTCCATGTTGTTSAATTTTGAACTATGGAAGACTTGTAACAAGCCCCCTCAAAATCAACAATGCCCTCTAGTGTAGGTGTCCCAACCTCTTATGCCATAACTCACATAGGTTTTCAYTGTCCTGTACCAATGCCTAAACAATATTGCTTTGTAACGTCTACACAGTTCCTTCTCTAACCCCAAGGACCATTATGTTGTTTGGGATAGATTTATTTGGATGTGTGAGTACCTGCCCTCTCTRAAAACTAACAACAAAACCATTGTCCTCCAAAATTATTCTTCAAACCTAGTACATAAAAAACATATTAGGAATCTAATGAACCTCCTGACTCAACTTAGAACATAATTGTTCCCTGTCCCTTCACTGCATACTTTGAATCATCACTAAGTTATACATTAAATTTTGAGTCCCTCTCCATCATACTGCTAAACATCTCTTAGGCCTCTCTCATATGATGAGATGCACCATTTTACAAGAACCATGCACTCCTCATAGCTATGCTAGTGGAAAGGAAAGAAAATAATGAGAAATCCTTCTCAAACTTCATTGCAAGCTCATCAAGTTGTATCTCTGTTGATGTTGTTGTCTGTCTCTTTCCATTACCCTTCTTCTTCTTCTCCAGAAAATGGGATGCATAATTTCCATTCTTATGAAATTAGAAGCACTTGATTTTACTCAAGTCCTTCTTCTTCCCTGGATGTGATGAACCTCCATCACTATTACCCTTCATG
>JASDQU011312469.1:20069-34218 GCA_032191745.1 Picea mariana
ACCTAACTCAATGAATAGACATGTCTATTGGCACAATAGGGCCGACTTGTACAACTCAATAATACAATTAGTCTTTTACATAATATTAATTGTTTTTACACAGTAGGGCCGATTTGTACCCTTCACAATACAAATTAGGGTTTTACAATAGTCTTACACTTTGACAATATAACAAGGGGTCTCACACACATCCTCTAGTGCTCTGCCACTAGGGACAAGTCCACATGTGCTCAACCACAAAGGACGTCACTCTCAAACAGATCAACTCAACTAAATCCATAGGGGTACGAACTAGAGAGCCATCTCAAGCCAACTCAACTAAGTCCATAGGAGTACGACATGAGACAATCTCAAGTCATCTCATCTCAGTCCATAGGAGAACGACAGGAGACCAAAACAAGTCATCTCAACTCAGTCCAGAAGAGTACGACTCACCTATCACATAGGCGTTCTCACAGATCATCTCAACTCAGTCCAAAGGAGTACAATCTGAAGAATGTCTCATGAAGATGCAATCATCAACACTCCCTCTCAGCTAGGGAGGCATTCTCCACCATGCCAAGTCTCTCACGGAAACACTCAAACTTTGTCCTGGCAAGCGGTTTGGTGAAGACATCCGCAACTTGCTCGTGTGTAGAAAGGTACTGCACATGTACTGCTTTCCTCTGCACCAGATCTCTGATGTAATGGTCTTTGATCTCAATGTGTTTCGATTTATTGTGAAACACATGATTCTCTGAGAGCTTCACACAACTCTGGTTATCACAATGGATAATAGTGGAATCCATCTCATGTCCAAATAAGTTTGCAAGGAGCTTGCGAAGTCACACTGCTTTGCGGAGTTCCACACATAATGCAATGTACTTTGTTTCTGCAGTACTCAAAGCCACATAAGTCTATTTCCTATTGCACCAGGAAAGCATGGCAGATCCCAAAGTAAAACAACTAGAGGTGCTCTTTCGGTCCACTGCGCTCCCTGTCCAATCTGCATTGGCATATCCCTGCAATTTCATGTCTACACCGGAAGCATATCTCATTCCATAACCAACCATGCCTCGTAAATATCTCAACACATGCTTCGCTGCTATCTAGTGTGTCTATCTCGGCTAACTCATAAACTAGTTGCATACACTAACTACATAGCATGTATCAGGTCTGGTGTTAACCAGATACATCAATGATCCAATCAATGGTCTGTAAAGATGTGGATCAATCTCACCTGAATAAGAAGAAGTCTCGCTTAGTTTCTTCAGATTCATCACCATCGGCGTAGCCATGGGCTTGCGGTCTGTCATCTTGAATTTCTTCAATATCTGCACTGTGTATTTTCCCTGACTCAGGCGAATCTCATCAGTCCTCTGCCACACTTCTAGTCCCAAGGAGTAGTGTATCATACCAAGGTCTTTCAACTCGAATTCAAAAGCCAATGCACACTTACATTCAACAATAAGGATTTTTGAATCGATGAGGAATAAGTCATCAACATATAGGACCAAAATCAAGCACTCTTCACCAACAATGTTGTAGTATAGGTTGGAATCAACAACACTCTTGTTGAAGCCTAAACTCATCAAGTATCCATCAATCTTCTCATACTATGCATGAGGTGCTTGCTTTAGTCCATACACGGCTTTCTTCAACTTGCACACATGAGACTCCTTCTCATGTATCACGAATCCATCTGGCTGCTCGATGTAAACTTCTTCCTCAATTTCTCCATTGAGAAAGTTTGTCTTCACATCCATCTGATGTAGTCTCCAACCCATGGATGCAACAAGGGCAGTAATCGTACGGATGGAAGTGTATTGGGCAACAGGAGCAAATGTCTCCTCATAATCTATTCCCTCCACCCGAGAGAATCCTCTAGCCACAAATCTCACTTTGTACTTCTCGACACTTCCAGACTTCTCTTTCGGTCTTGGAACAATATCCCACACATCATTCTTCATGATGCACTGATACTCTTCGGTTATGGCATCTTGCCAAACCTACTGACCTGTTGCTTCTCCATGACAAGAAGGCTCAATATCAATGATGTGGCTCATAGCTGAAACATAGCTCGAAAATCTCCGTGGTCTCTTGCTCTCTTGGAGTGTACCACGAGTTTTGGAACACATATATTTTTATAAACTTTAGACTTTAAATAGTTTTCATTCTCATCTAAATAAAAGCAACTCGCGCTTGATTCTCACCGTTGATGAAGTCCTTCTTTTAATCAAACGACCCTAATCTCTTAAAAGTTATGGAGCCGCCTGTTCGTTAAAAAGTCAAATCACTAAAGACTATATTCAAAATGTCGGGTTTCAGAGTTTTGCGATGCAAGCATTTCAACATGTAGCAACTCCAAAGTCCCGATATCTGAAATCATGAACTGTTTTATGCATTAAACCGGATTAATTAAGGATTAAAAATGATTAACGGTTAATTAATCATATCGCGATTTCACGTTTTGGAGATCCTGCCTTGAGCAACTATCAAAGTCTCGATATCCGAAATCGCAAAATTGTTTTAGGTTAATCACGATTATTGAAAAGGATTAAACATGATTAAAATTAACTAATCACATCATGATTTCACGTTTCGAAAGTCATACCTTGAAATGTTATAGGATATCTCGAGATCCAAAATTTCAAAATTTACTTAACGATAAGTGTGATTAACTGATGCATTAACGATGATTATCACGTAATTAATCCTTCGTTGAATAATGACTCGGATAAATTCAAATTTCATCTGTGCTTTTCCCGAAAATTAATGACATTAATAATTGATTTACGACAATCATTCCAAATGAGATCCTAAACCACTGCCTAAATCTTATTTATTAAGGAAAGTAAATGCTTTGTCAGTAGAGATATTGGTAAATCGATGCAATTAAAGGAAAATGATATTGAATTTCGAATTTCATTGTGCGTTTTTACTGAGAAATAAGTTTTCAAGGTAAAGAACTTTGTGCATTTCCTGTGACAGATAGCAGAGTTCTGAGGCCTGATACCATGGCTCCTCAAAAAGAAACTAAAGCACCCGGTGATGGATCGAGCCAGAACACAGATATCCTTTCCGACACTTTGCCCAGAAGCATAGACACCATTAAATATTGGATGTAGATATTCGATATTCTACAGCATGAATTGGTTAACTGCTCAGACGATTTAGGTGACGAGGAGACAAGGGAGATGCAAGCGAAGCGAAGCGTTTCAAATTTCATATTTTGTAAATTTTACTATTTTATAAATAAGGAGAATTCCAACCGTTTAGGGTTGAGAACCTTTTCTATAAATATGTATTTCTAAGATTGAACACGGGCTGCTTCTTGTCGTATTGTAACTAAGAAAACTCATTCTTTATGAGTATTAATACAAGTGCAGACAAAGATTCCAAATTTTGTACAGTTTGAGTTATGTGCTCTTCTTGTATCCTATCTCTCCAGTTTTCTTTATGTTACTCCTCGATAAGTGAATGATTGCAATTTAGTACAACATCTACTATAATCACATTTTATTTAGTTATTTGATAAGCAAGCAGTTTTTCTTTTGTATTTGCTATTAGCAAATACAAGACCTGCAAGCTACTTGGATCACTATATCATATATCCTTTTAGGGGTGCATTTTACATTTTCTTCTACTGCAAACAAGGTAAGATTCATCTGTAATTGATGCTTCATTTTGCTTGACAGTTTTGTAATTTTCTCCCTCGTCACTCAATTTTATTAATTGACTCAGACGACAAAACACGGCCTCTGTTCTGTTCAGCTATTAATTTCATTTAAGGATTTAATTCTTACACAACTAACGAAAGAAAAAACACTTTTAAAATATTTTTCTTAAATTCCTGATGCTTGACAATATTCTTTGAGCCTTAAGTTTAATCTCAGGAACAACATCTTTTTGGCACTGTTGTCGGGGACGAAGAAACGAAATTATTTTTCCGTGGGAGAATGACGTGGTAAGTTTTTCTCTTTGATAGTGAACAAAGATTGAATACAGTACTAAGGCTAATTTTTATTTTTCACTTGGTGACTCCACAACT
Organism: Picea mariana; assembly: GCA_032191745.1. Lineage (NCBI taxonomy): Eukaryota > Viridiplantae > Streptophyta > Pinopsida > Pinales > Pinaceae > Picea > Picea mariana. The sequence goes on from JASDQU011312469.1 coordinate 24,100, forward strand.
AATAAACTGGCATTCGGTTGAAGGAATACTAGACAGAACCCAGACGATAAGCAGACTCCGCCTGTATCTGACCCTGAAAAAATATTAAAACCAAGGGGATACCTCAAGCAGACCACTGCATCCACAAGTAAGGTTTACCGACCCAAACACACATAGTCTAATGCTAAGGTTCCACCTGAAGAGTTAACTCCACAAGAAGGTTCCACCCAAATCTATTTTGGAGAAACATCAACTAATAGAATTGAAGCCAAAATCATAAACCCCGAATTAGTTTTATCCGAGATAAAGGCCAAAACGATTCATTGCCTCCTTTACTAATAAAGGTAAAAGACCCATCTCGATACTTGCTTTGATTGATATTCCATCGATCCCCGAAGTAAAGATTCCAGTTTCTCGAAGTTTTGAAGAATATATCTTACACTCTGATTCAACTCCTGTTGGTTCTCCCGTTTATATATCCTGCAAATCCGAAGAACCTAGTCCTCATCTCTCTTTCCCCCCCCTTTCAGATTTTCTGTTTCCTGATGGTTAGTTCCCAGAACCTCTTTTGCTTCATCACGGAGTAGCCGAAAGGTCACTACTCGTCTTTGACAATCCTTTCTATAATCTCCAAGTTTCATCCCCTAGATTATCAATGGCTGCTGCCGGAGGAGGTGGTGTCAGAGGTGGCGGAGGTGGAAGAGGATTTGGCGTTGGAGGAGGAGGAGGAGGCGGTCAAAGACCACCCCCACCTCCTAGAATTTTTGCTAAAGTAGCAGCTAGGTATGCTCCTTTAGTCCTCCCAGTTCCCCTCCATGATTTCCCGAAAACTATATGAAAAACTTGCCAAAGTTCACACAAGAGGGAGACTTAACTGCCACTGAGCACATAAATTTTTTCGATCAATTCGCCGATATTCTTGGCCTTGAGCATGACGATGTTTATTCAAGGCTCCTGGTTCAAACTTTCGAAGGACAGGTGAGAACCTGGTTTCAAGGGTTGTCGGTAGGTTCTATAAGAACATATGACGGGTTAGAAAATGCCTTTCTCAGACAATGGGGAGAGAGGAAAGATCACTTTTATTATTTAACCGAGTTCAGAGTTTTAAGAAAGAAAAATTTAGAGACAGTTCTTGAATTCACTCAGAAATTTAATAAACTATATAACAAAATTCCAGTTGAGGTTAAACCTTCCTAACCTGCAGCAAAAGTGACTTTCACCGGGGCTTTTGAGCTTGACTTTGCCTTACTATTGAGGGAAAGGAGATCTGCAGACCTCACAAGAATGCAAGACGATGCTATAGAAATTGAGTCAAATATGATGGCATCGGGAAAGTTGAAAGCTAAAACCGAAACGGGGAATAAAGAGACCAGATGATTCAGAGAACGAGCAGAACCTTTTGGATCTGGGAGGTCTGTGGAAGACAAAATGGATGACATGGCAAAAATAATCAAAGAATTGTCAAACAAGATCTCGAAGAGGGAACTAGACCAAGCTAAAACAGATCAGTTCACTAGAAAATATTTCAGAAGGAATCCTAACCCTCAAACGTAACAAAGACAAATTAAAAATGAAGATCAAAAGATTCAGACCCCCTTTAAAAACGGAAATTTTATTTGAGGAGATGACATGTGAAACTTTGAGGAGCTAGAGGAAGACATGAATAATCTTAGCGATGATGATCAAGAACCTCATTTGGTGAGGAAAGATTATGAAAGGTATTTAAACACATAATACTTGTTTAATGATGATGATAGCATAAATATTACATGAGATTCTGCTTATCAAGGAATCGCTGACAATATAATGGTCGAGCTTCAACAAAAGTATAATTTAAGGCCTAGAGATAGAAATGTCGCAACTACCCAACCGAAGAAGATCTCGACGAGAAGTAAAGCGAGTGAGGTAGCTCAATCAACAGTTGAAACAAAGACTGCCAAGATAAAAGTAGTTGAAACATAGACGGTCAAAACAAAAGAAGTGGAAATTTCGACTGTCAAAACAAAGACAACCGAAATGACAGCAACACAAACTAATAGATCAAAAGAAAGAGAGATAGAGATCCCAACCAGAGATGCCGAAAAGACAACAGAGAGTTTCAATCTAGAAAACGAGATTAACAAAATCAAGATCCCTGTACCTCTGGTTGAACTGGAAAAAAACCCTACATATAGAAAACAAATTGCCAAAATGAAACATTTTTCGGATGTTGAAAGTCATGTGGATGTTATAAATTTAGAAGATGATAAACCTACTATCATGTTCGGTCCGCATTTTGAAAATGCCAAAGATTATGCCGCTCCTTTTTACATTACATTGACTATGCATGATCATCTACTCCATAACTGTATGTTGGATTCTGGAACCTCCCATAATTTGATGCCCAAAGTTATTATGGAAAAACTGGGCCTTGAAATTACCAGACCATACAGAGATCTGTATTCTTTTGATTCAAGAAAAGTTAAATATTTGGGTATGATTGAAGATTTGGTGGTTAATCTTGCACAGATTCCTGTTAAAAGTATTCTGATGGATATAGTTGTTGTTGATGTCCCTGCAAAGTATGGCATGCTATTATCCATGTCTTGGGGTGCCAAACTTGGAGGATCCCTTCAACTCGACATGATATACGCTACAATCCCGATCTTCGACGGACAGTTCACCCGTTTGTACAGAGAAACAAGGTTGGCATATACTATAAGTGACCCACAGAATCCAAACAATTACCCCATTTATGTTGCCGATCAAGATTTAAGAAACTGTATATTATCTATCGATGATGATTTAGATGAATGTATAGAAGAAAATTTTATAGAAAAAAGAAAAAATAGAAAAGACAAATAAAAATGTAAATAGTACTGGAGTTTGGAAAATGTATTTCGATGGTGCTTCATCTTGTGAAGGAGCAAGAGCTGGAGTGTTGTTCGTGGCACCCAGAGACGACTTTATTATTCCCTTCTCCTATAGATTACAATGGGACATCGATTATACCAATAATGTATGCGAATACGAAGCCCTGGTCTTAAGATTAGAGGCTGCCAGGAAGTTGAAAATTGAAAATCTGATAGAGTATGGTGATGCGGAATTAATTGTAAAACAGATAAAGAAACAATATTAGGACAAACCCCCAAGGTTGAGGTCATACAGAAATTGTGCCTGGGATTTGATTGAGAACTTTTTTTCATCATTTAGTATTCATCACATCCCAGAATGGAAAATTAACAAGCAGATTCATTGGCCAAAGAAGACGCAACATTTGTACCTCCTACCGTCCTCAAACTAAAGTATCACATAGAAATGAGGCACAAACCCTCCATACCAAATAATGTTCAACACTGGCAGGTCTTCGAAGATGATGAACAAATCAGACAAATCTTAGAAATGGTGGACGAATTTTCTGAAACGCATATTGATTAGGAAAATCAGAATGACCCTGCTTGGATCATGCAGGAAGGGGAAGATCCTCACGAGTTCAAGGATAAGATCGCTAATCACCGCATGTTGGTACAGAAAAATAATCAGATCCCTAAAGGTCTGATTCCTTTGGAAAGATTATTTGATCATGATGATATTCTCTTAAAGTCTACTTTGCAACCTCATTATGAAGAGGTTGAAGATTGTAACATAGGCACCAAGGAAACTCCTAAGCTAGTAAAGATATCTAAATACCTTCCCTATGAAATGAAAATCAAATATGTCGAGCTACTCAGGAAGTACACTGATGTCTTCGCTTGGTCTTATGACGAATTAAGAACTTATGATATCACCGTAATTGAACACAAAATTCCCTTAAAGAAGGGCGTTAAACCTTTCAGGCAGAAATTTAGACAAATAAATCCTATACAACTGCCTGTGATAGAGGGGGAGGTAAGGAAGCTCCTGGATGCTAAGATCATTGTTCCACTCAGGTATTCCGAGTGAGTAGTCAATCTAGTTCTAGTCAGGAAGAAAAGAAGTGAAATCAGACTTTGTGTAGATTTCAGAAACTTAAACAGATCATCCCTCAAAGATAATTATTTATTACCTAAAATAGATCATGTTTTGGAAAAAGTGGTCGGAGCTAATAGAATGTCTATGATTGATGGCTTTTCAGGTTACAATCAAATAGTATTCCACGATCATGATAAAGAAAAAACTGTGTTCACCGCCCCATGGGGTACTTTTATGTATGATAAAATTCCATTTGGTCTGATGAATGCAGGAGCCACTTTCCAATGAGCTATGGATATCGCCTTTGTCAGCGAAAGATATAAGTTTGTCGTCATTTATCTCGATGATCTAACCGTGTTTTCTAAATTTGATGCAGAGCACTTGGTACAATTCAAAGAAACATTCGAGAAATGTCGAAAATTCAGTTTGTCTCTGAATCCCAAGAAATCTCATTTTGCAATGCAGGAAGGTAAACTTTTGAGTCATATAGTATCTAGAGATGGAATCAAAATCGACCCGAAAAGGGTTGAAGCTATATATACTATAAATATTCCTAGGAATAGAAAGAAGATCCAATCATTTTTAGGAAAAAATAATTTCTTAAGAAGATTCATTCCGAACTTCGCTGAAATTGTTAAATTGATTACAGATATGCTCAAGAAAGACAACAAGGTCAAATGGACAATTGAAGCCAAAGCATCATTTAGACGCATCAAGAAAGTTATAGGTGAAGCACCTGTGCTGGCCAACCCAAATTATATGAAATAATTCTTGATTTTCTCATTTACCTCTGAACACACTATCGCGACTGTGCTTTTACAAAAGAACGATGAAGGTTTCGAGCAGTGGACAATGTTTTTTAGTAAAAGTCTCTGAGATGCTAAACTAAAATACGATATATTGGAAAAACAGACATACGCAATGGTGAAAGCCCTCAAAACTTTCAGGACTTATGTGCTCCATTCTAAGATAATTGCCTATATACCAACCAACGATGTCAAGGATATATTAGTTCAACCAGATAGTGATGGAAAAAGGGGTCGATGGTTAGCCAAGATTCAAGAATTTGACCTAGAAGTAAAACCGACCAAACTTGTCAAAGGACGGGGCTTGGATAAACTATTAACCGAATGAAATTTCTGGGCACTTGGGATAAATCATTTACAATCATACAGAGAGATTCCAGATATAGAAGAATTTGATGATCAGACACCTACAACTCAAATCCAGGAAAAGTTCTCTTCTTCGGATTGGTATAAAGACATAGTTTCTTACCTTCTAACTCTGTAGTGCCCAAGTGATATGACTCCTTCCAAATCTAGAACGTTGAAGTTGCACAGTAAAATATTGTATCATGGATAGCCAACTATATTGGAAGGATCCTCTGGGCTTTTTACTAAGCTGTTTAATAGAATCTGAAACGGAGAGAGTCATAAATGAGTTTAATGAAGAGGTGTGTGGAGGGCATCATGCTTGGAGAAGAATGACCTATAAAATCCTGAGAGTTGGATATTATTGGTCGAAATTATTCACTGACGTGAATGCCAAACTCAGAGCATGTAACCCCTGCCAACTATTCTCAAGAAAGCAAAATCTTCCGGCCTTACCTTTGGTCCCAGTCAAAACAAAAGCTCTGTTTCAACAATGGGGTATGGATTTCATCGGTGAAATGCATCCACATTCAAGCGCACAACATAAGTGAATTTTAACTGCTACTGACTATTTCACTTAATGGGTGGAGGCCATTCCGACGCGAAACACAACGGACGCAATGGTGATTAGTTTCTTAGAAGAGAACATTTTATCGAGATTCAGTTGTCCTTGAAAGATAGTCACTAATAATGCCCAAGCTTTAAAATCCATGGCTATGATAAGTTTTTGTCAAAAGTATAACATTGTACTAGGACATTCCACAACCTACTATCCTCAAGGAAATGGATTAGCCGAGTCCTTGAACAAGAGACTTATCACCATAATTAAAAAAGTGTTGACTGAAAATAAGAAAGCCTGGCATGTGCATTTGAAATATGCTCTGTGGGCTAATAGAATAGGTACTAAGAAATCAATTGGAATGTATCCCTTCCAAATGGTGTACGGTACCGATGTGGTTCTCCCCATAAATATTTCTCTGCCTGTAATGAAACTTTGGCAAGATGCAAAGGAAGAGCCAAATGACATCACCAGAAGAATAAATCAATTGATTGAAGTCCAGCAAAATAGGGCTGAAGTGGATGATAAACTCCAGAAATATCAAGACAACATGAAAGATCTGTTTAACCAAAAAGCTAAAGATAGGGAATTTCTCCCTGATGACCTAGTTTTAAAGTGGGATGCTAAGAAGGAAGACTTAGGAAAGCACAACAAATTTGACCATATCTGGTGTGGAAATTTCAAGATCACAACTTCTGAGGGGAAGAATTCATTTTTGTTAGAAAATCTTGATTGGAAAATCCTTAGCGCATGTATCAATGGGTGTTACTTGAAGCATTTCATGTAATAATCAGATTCCGAACTCTCATTATACATACCGGTTTGATTTTCATATTTTTGTTTGTAAGTCTTCATTTCTTTGGCAGGATACTTGCTGATGGTCGAGAGATAATAAGTATCAGAGATCGACACTCACCTTCCAGAACATTGACTTTCTCTCGAAACAAGCGATAAATAAATAGTTTACTTGGTTGAAAATATAGAGAAAATATGAGGTATGAGCCTCTGCCCTACTAACTCAAGTTAAATTTTCAAGGAGATATCACTAAGTATGACAGAAGTTTCATCTGTGCAAATATTGTCACCTAATCTACAACCAAAGGAATATAAAATTACAATTTAATTCTCAAGAGCTTTCTCTGGATAAAATAAAATTAAAAGTAAAAATAAAATAAAATTAAAATTAAAAAAAAATAAAAAATGAAATAAAATTTATAATAAGAAAGTAAGCAATAAAAAGACCTTAAAGAAAAGAATTCGAGAATAAATAAACAAACTCGCATAGGAGTGACTGTATTCACAATATAACATCTGAATCCTCATTCTGTTTTTCCTGCTTCTCCTCAAGCTATATTTTTCCGTGATTCTAAATACCTTTTCTTGATCTTCATGGAGGAAAAAAGACTCTACCTTAACTTTGAGAGCTCAGAAACAAGTCTTCAACATGAGAATAGGCAAAAAGTCCTTATGATTCATCTGAATTTAACTGAAATAAAGTATGTTTGGGATAATCCTAACTACTTTAGCTTTTCTAACAGATTTAAACTGATTAATTTCGCTCAAGGAAAGTCCCTGAAATTAAAAGTTCCCCTTGAAAACTTCCTGTAGGCGAAGGTGTTTTGAAGGTTGGAAGAAGATTAGTCCAGAGTAATCAAAGTGAGTTGACAGATCTCTGATGCTAAATTATAAACATATGTCATCCCTGGTATATTGTATACAAATTGATTGCTCCCACTTCATGTTTTAAAAATATAAGACAGATGGTGAAAGGAAATTCATAAAATGATTGCCCCCATCTAGTCCAAAAAATAGATGATAAAAGAAAATTCATTAAATGATTGCCCTCATCTCGACATTTAAATGAAAAATTACCAATTGAAGTGGTGAAAGGAAATTCAATGTGGGAATTAGATAACTTCACTGGGGTATTGAACAGGATAACTGGTAGTGAAGCAATGTCTATGATATTTGCAAGGCTGTTATACATGTATTATAATGTACTCTGGTAACTAGTTCTCTTTTCGACTAGATCTACATTCTAAGCCAACACAAGACTCCCTGAATAAAACATTAAAATTACTTTTCCTTGATGTGAACAAAATCGAATAGAGTCTGATACATCAGTTAAGGTTGTTTTGATTATTTTAAGCAAATCTAAAAATCAATTTTAAGAAAAAGAAGCCATTAATAAGCCTAACCTCGAGATCGGTGAATGATTAAGTTTTGAAAGCTTTCAGAGATATGGATGAAGTCCAAAGTCCTCTGTGTATCATTTTTTCAGAATGTGTTTCACAGAAATGCAATAATGACTGCATTTAGCCAATAAAGGCACTTGGTCTATTGTTTTTCTGCATCTCGTAGGGAGACACGATTCCTAGATGGAGCCTATGTTGGAACACATATATTTTTATAAACTTTAGACTTTAAATAGTTTTCATTCTCATTTAAATAAAAACAACTCGCACTTGATTCTCACCGTTGATGAATTCTTTCTTTTAATCAAACGACCCTAATCTCTTAAAAGTTATGGAGCCGCATGTTCGTTAAAAATTCAAATCACTAAAGACTACATTCGAAATGTCAAGTTTCGGAGTTTCACGATGCAAGCATTTCAACATGTAGAAACTCCAAAGTCCCGATATCTGAAATCGTGAAACTGTTTTAAGTATTAAACCATATTAATTAAGGATTAAAAATGATTAATGGTTAATTAATCATATTGCGTTTCGGGGATCCTGCCTTGAGCGACTATCAAAGTCTCGATATCCGAAATTGCGAAACTGTTTTAGGTTAATCACGATTATTTAAAAGGATTAAACATGATTAAAATTAACTAATCACATCACGATTTCGCGTTTCAGAAGTTATACCTTGAAATTTTATAAGATATCTCAAGATCCGAAATTTTGAAATTTACTTAATGATAAGTGTGATTAACTGATGCATTAACGATGATTATCATGTAATTAATCCTTTTCTGAATAATGACTCGGATAAATTCAAATTTCATCTATGCTTTTCCCGAAAATTAATGACATTAATAATTGATTTATGACAATCATTCCAAATGAGATACTAGACCACCGCCTAAATCTTATTCAATAAGGAAAGTAAATGCTTCGTCAATAGAGGTATTGGTAAATCGATGCAATTACAGAAAAAATATATTGAATTTCAAATTTCATTGTGCGTTTTTATTGAGGAGTAAGTTTTCAAGGTAAAGAACTTTGTGCATTTCCTATGACAGATAGCAGAGTTATGAGGCCTGATACCATGGCTCCTCGAAAATCAACTAAAGCACCTGGTGAAGGATCGAGCCAGAACACAGATATCATTTCTGATACTTCGGCCAGAATCATAGACACCATTAAATCCTGGACGCAAATATTCGATATTCTACAACACAAATTGGTCAACTTCCCAGACGATTTAGGTGATGAGCAGACAAGGGAGATGCAAGCGAAGCATTTCAAATTTCATATTTTGTAAATTTTACTATTTTAGAAATAAGGAGGATTCCAATCGTTTAGGGTTGAGAACCTTTTGTATAAATATGTATTTCTAAGATTGAACACGAGCTGCTTATTGTCGTATTGTAACTAAGAAAACTCATTCTTTGTGAGTATTAATACAAGTGCAGACAGAGATTCCAAATTTTGTGTAGTTTGAGTTATGTGCGCTTCTTGTATAACATCTCTCCAGTTTTCTTTATGTTACTCTTCGATAAGTGAATGATTGCAATTTAGTACAATATCTACTGTAATCACATTTTATTTAGTTATTTGATAAGAAAACAATTTTTCCTCTGTATTTTCTATTAGCAAATACAAGACCTGCAAGCTACTTGGATCACTATATCATATATCCTTTCACGAGTGTATTCTACATTTTCTTCTACTGCAAACAAGGTAAGATTCATCTGTAATTGATGCCTCATTTTGCTTGACAATTTTTTAATTTTCTCCCTCATCACTCAATTTTATTAATTAACTCAGACGACGAAACACGACCTCTGTTTTGTTCAGCTATTAATTTTATTTGAGGATTTAATTCTTACACAACTAATGGAAGAAAAAACACTTTTAAAAAACATTTCTTAAATTCCTGATGCCTGACATTATTCTTTGAGCCTTAAGTTTAATCTCAGGAACAACAACGAGGAGTTGCATGTCCCTCTGCCTCCTGTAGAGTCTGTCGAGCCCATGCAGGCCCTCCCATATACTATTGTTGTTGACCAACAAATGTAGGATTCATTTGTTGAAGAATGTTCATGAAAGGAGAAGGGAAACCCATTTGGCCTTAGGGAGGATAGTTCGCTTGATTAGCTTGAGGTAGATAACGAGTCTGCCCTTGAGGAGGGTAACTATGTTGTCCTTGAGGAGGGTAAAGATTTGGCCCTTGGGGAGGATAAGATTATTGACCTTGAGGACCCTAAGTGGGATTCAGGATCCCCGGGAAAGGTTGTCCAGAATGTCATCCATAAGGATTGGGATTTGGTAT
>JASDQU011312469.1:34318-46596 GCA_032191745.1 Picea mariana
ATGCGACGTGCCCTTCAGGACGCACTACATGCTCCAAGGGTGCCACTCGCCTCTAGTGTTTCTTTTGTGCGACGTGCCCTTCAGGATGCACCACATGCTCCAAGGGTGCCACTCGCCTCTTGTGTTTCTTTTGCGCGACGTGCCCTTCAGGATGCACCACGTGCTCCAAGGGTTCCACTCGCCTCTTGACTGATTGGTAGACATCAATAACCCCTGGAGTCAATACTCTACCAGGTGAACTTGTGGGAGACTAAGGGCTTCTAAGAAATAAGGCCCCCGCCTTATTGCGCGCCCCTTAGAATCATCGTGAGCGACTGTCGCAGTCTGCCCTCACGACATTGTGGGTCCTCTCGCACTAGGTAATCATTAACCTACAGTTCAAGCCACGGTGGGAGTGCTAGTAGGTTGTGGTAAGGTTGTTGTCCACACCTCTCCCTCAACCGCTCTAGTAGTCGTGTGTGTGGCCCCTTTACTCCATATGTGAGTCTGGTCGGCAAGCTATCGTCAGCGTGCATCATCAGCAATCATGTCAGAACATGTCCACATCATATCATATAATAAAACGTACTAAAATCATAGTAAAACCATCAAACCCCAATAGCACACTCCCTGACTCGATCTAGAGTCCAAGGGGTTCCATCGATGCCTCTGCATCCTCAAGGTCCAAAACCCTGCACACTCAGTAAAACCGAGTCAATAGCACATGTCTATGTCAATGTAGTAAAACATCATGTCATCTACCATAACGCATCATAATCAAGGACAAATGTTTTAATATCATAATAGTCCGGATCACTTGCGAGCAAGTGTCCTCAAAGAATAAGTTTTCTCAGTGCGCCAGAGTAGGATGTTACAAGTTTCCCCATTAAGGTAAAATTGTGACCATCAATCAGTTATATTAATGCACCCCCGATGCTCGTACTCAAACGACCAACAACATTCCTTTTCTGGGAGATTTGATGATCACTTATGAAAGTGTTGGAGTAGGTCTCTTGAAAGACTCTTCTCTTATGGGTACCTTTCCTGCACCTCTTCCTCCCACTACGCAACATATCACAATGATCAATATGATCTCAACTATGGCACATCAATCCCTACGAATCATATGATCCATGGATCGTTCCTAGTCCTTTAGAATTTGATGCACTAGGTGACACCATGCCACTTATTCCTGCATAGGTTGAATACGACACAATCCAATATGCCTCTCCTTCACCGGACGACCAACATCTGTTGGCATCTACGACTTATTCGTTACCATCCTAGTTAGATTCCCTATCCTCTACTTTCGATTAAATCCTACATATTTTTCCATCCGAAGAATCTATTATGGAGATGCTTATTATCGAGGAGGCACCATGGGATGATAACCACCATCATTCATCCTTTATTCCGAGTTTTGATGACATTGAGAAAGATATATCCTCTATCCTTCCTAGCGATATCGTCAACTTTCCCCAATCTCTAATACTCACTCAGGATACCATCTCCGAGGGGAATTTGGGAAACATCTATTCCACGATTATGGTCGACATATCCATCAAAGAAGGTATTGTGGAAAACATACAGCTAGGCGCCAATTGTTTAGCTAAAGAAGTTGACACTTACACTGCCTTTTTCAAGGAATTCCACGACATCTTCGCTTGGAGTTACGAAGAAATTTCAGGGATCAATCCATCGATCATTGTACATGGAATAAAGACTTACCCAGGAGTTAAACCTGTAAGACAAAAACTTCGCACGGTTCATCCTAAGAAGAGCATAGCAATCAAGACAGAGGTAGAAAAATTGTTAAAGTCTAGATTTATTTATCTTATCCCTCTAACTGAATGGGTTTCCAACATCGGTGTCATTGCAAAGAAATAGAGGACCATTCGTGTTTGCGTCGATTATCAAGATCTTAATAAGGCTTGTCTCAAGGACAATTACCCTACACCATTTGTCGACCAAATTATCGATAGTTGTGTTGGAAGTGTCATTTTCTCCTTTATGGATGGCTTTTCTGAATATAACCATATTGAAATTCTACCGGTTGCTCAACATAAAACAACCTTCATCTTCCCTTGGGGGATTTCCAATTATCATAAATTACATTTTGACCTTAAAAACGTTGGATCTACTTTTCAACAGGCCATGTTGAACTTGCGTTTGATGACTTGCCCTCTCACTCGTCTCATCCACAAGACCAGATTGGTCACCTACGAGCCATCTTTCTTCGATGTTGGTTTTACAACATACGTTTGAACCCCCATAAATGCATCTTCGCTGTTGAATCAAGGAGACTCCTTGATTTATAGTCTCCAAAGACGGGATTAGGGTGGATCCCTTAAAACTCAAAGTCATTCTAGCTTTACCTCCTCCCAATAATCTAACCCAACTACAAATTTTGCAAAGGAAAGAAAAATTTATTCGTCGCTTCATTTGCAAGTACGCCAAAATCACTAAAGGATTTATGAGATTGCTATAGAAAGACACCCCTTTCATATGGGATGAAACTACTCAATGCTCATTCAATGTTCTTAAGCATGCCTTAACGAATACACCTCTTTTGCACCCACCAAAAATATGCGAAAGACTATATCCTTTATTTGGTTGCCTCTACTTCCACTATTACTATGGTGTTAGTACAAGAGGATGATGATGACAATGAACATGTGATCTACTATCTAAGTAAGAATCTGTCAGGTCCTGAACTGTGATATTCGCATGTCAAAAAGTTGGCTTTGGCAGTGGTTATCTTCATCCAGAGATTTCACCATTACATTCTATTACACACTACCACGGTCATTGCAGACTCGAACCCCATGTACCACATCTTGACTTTTCAAGTACTTGGGGGAAAATATTCCAAATGGATCGTTATTCTCCAAGAATTCGATCTCCAGTTTCCCAAATCAAAAGCTAAGAAATCGTTGGTTTTTGCGGAATTGATTTGTGATCTTCCCCATACTGATGAGGATATTGAGCCCAATGATTCTCTTCTTGATGAATCCTTGTTCCTCATTAGTACATCTGATCCTTGGCATGAATATATTCTTCTCTATCTCACAACCCAAAGTTTTCAGCCTAGCATTTCACATGATGAACGACATCGCATTCGACACCACTCAAAACGCTACCTCATCATCGAAGACACATTGTACCATCACGGCATTGATATTGTCCTATGACGTTGTTTAAACCACAATGAGTTTGAACAAGTTTTAAATGAATTTCACCTTGGAGCTTGTGGTGGTCATCTTTTTGAGAAGGCTACAGCCAAAAAAATCTTACGTGTCAGTTATTTTTGGCCTTACATATTCAAAGATTGCATCGAGGCCATTAAAAAATGCCCACCCTGTCAAATATTTCAAAAGAAAGAACGTACCCACCCCTCTTTGTTGCATCCCATTTTTTTTTCGACCCTTTTGCAAAATGGGGCACCGATTTTATGCAATGTAAGCCTACCTCAGCTCGGGGGCATTGGTATATCATTGTTGTGGTCAATTACTTCACTAAATGGGTTGAGGTTATGACTGCATTCCTTAACGATAGTCTCACTGCAACACTCTTGGTGTTTAACACATCATCACTCAATTCAGTGTCCCGCAAGATATTGTAACTAATCATGGATCCCATTTCCAGAACGAGATGATGGGTGAATTGTGCACCAAGCTAGGTTTTCTCCATGAAAACTCATCCCCCTACTATCCTCAGGAGAATAGACAAGTTAAAGCCATCAAAAAAGTCTTGAAGACCATACTTTAACACATGGTGGGAGAAAACAAAACCTCTTGGCACTTGCATCTCTTCTCCGCACTCTAGGCCTATCGAACTTTAGTGAAAACTGCAACTGGATTCACGTCATTCCAGTTGGTATGCAAAATAGAAGCGATGTTATCGATTGAATGTGAGATATCCTCATTGAAACTTACCGTACAAATCCCACCTCAAACTTCTGCTGAAGAGGAATGATTCCTATATTTAACCAAGTTGGACGAAACCCGTCGTGATGTTTCTCTCATCAACGAGACATGTCAAAAATGTATGAAAAATCAATATGATAAATGCATCCAACCTCATTCTTTCGCAGAAGGATATCTAGTCCTATTCTATGATCAAGATCATGAAAAAATGGGGGCAGGAAAGTTAAAACCCATGTGGCACATGCCTTACATCATAAAACATGTGCTACAAAAGGCACCTACAAGTTAGTAGACTATGATGGAATATCTCTCGGTGAGCCCTGAAATGGGATTTACCTCAAGAAGTAATATGCATAGAATATCTCCCATGTGTTCTTTGTATATTACTGTACTATATACTCTTGACTTGGTGTGTCTTTTATTTTGCGTGCATGAGTTTTGTCTCAGTTTCTTATACTTTTCGTTGTGATTGAATGCGTAGATGACATCACCATTTCCCATCTATTTTGGGTTTGTGGATGGCACTAGTCGACATACTTAGAACATCGCTTCTTTAGCTTGGGTCATCTACCACTCTAGCGAATTAGTGAGTTCAGGAGGAATTTGCCTCGGATATGCAACCAATAATGTTGCAAAATATCATGTCGTCATCGAACTTTTAACTGAATTCTCCTCTCCAGGTATAACTCAATTGATTCTCAACCTAGACTCTCAACTTGTATTTCGTCAACTTAATCGTGAGTACGTCGTTCACAACTCGGTTTTACTACGTCTCCACCTAAGGGTTCGCTGTCTCGAAATATTGTTTGAATTTTTCCAATACAGACACATATCGAGAGAACTCAATACAACTTCGGATTCATTAGAAAATTACATGTTGGATTGGTATATTGCGCATAGATAAACATTTAAAACATAAATCATATGTACAAAAACATCACATAAAAACACAAAAATACAACATAGGTAGCCGCAAAACTCGTATATATATATATATATATATATATATATATATATATGCATGATAAAAAAAGTTTTTTAAGTACATCATACAAAAGTACAAAATGAGGCAAAACTTGGGCCTTCATGCCCATAGTATCGTCATAAGGAATATAAAATATCTGAGGACTCTACTCATCCTCCTGTATCACATTGTGCTCCCAAAAGTACACTACTTCTTGTGTTACCCTTCATAGTAAATGGGTGAGGCCTTCAGAGACCCCAACTATGTGTCACTACAAGTGTAAAGCCACATTTCACCTCCTCAGGGGTGGAACACCCATCGCCAAACCTCCGAGGTTCCTCTCCACCTCTTGAATCCCTCCTGCTATGACCTCATGCTCAGTTTCCACTTGTGCATCTCCATGATGCCCCAATGTTGGCATCTCTACCGAATGTGATGCACCTATGTCTGCATGATGAAAATAAAATGGTTTAGATCCCTCATTGTACAACTGAATACATATAAAATAAAAGCAAATATATATAAATATTGTTGCAAGGTTATGGTTTTTCATACCTGATGCATCCCATTGTATTCCCTCAAGGAATACCAAGTCTACACTACCTCTGAAATCTACCCCATCATAAGGGAAGTCCTCAATCACCACTAATTGCCTTCACCATGTGAAAAAGTCGACATTGAATCTGAAAGCAGAGGGCTCATTCCCCAACCTGGGGGAAAGACAAGTCCACTTCTCCATACAAGGCTCGGTCACGGGGCGTGCTATCATTGCAACATGTGGCTACATCTAGGGAATACGCTATAAGAAAAATGAAACCAAGAAAGAACAATATCTGAACTATTTATGTATGCCAATCTTGCATTTGTATATTTTCTCTTTAACATTACTCAAGAACCCTGCACTCCATTTGAACAGTCTTGGTTTCAAACACTGAATGGAATAAGAGATTTGTGATTTAGAAGCTAAGTGGGCACTGGTGCTCCCTTCCAATTTGGTGATGGCGAAAAGAACGGATCGAAGTGCTAGATCCCTCACATATTTTATCATGATCCTTCCACCCACCAACTGTGACCCTGGTATGTAGTGTTTGGAAACATATGCCTTGGGCAGTCTTGGAGAAGCTCGATGTCTGGACAATAGTATAGGTACCCCTCTCCTCGAGAGCCCTATCAGAAATTATACATCGTCCATTTTAATTTCAAGCATATGCGGCTCTATTTAGAACGCTTGCTTAGCATTGTCCCATGGACCAATCAAGTACTCAAGCAACAATACCTTTTTTCTCATGTTCTGAAGCTTGAAATACTTGAGCAAGCCACAATTGCGTAAAGTCACCCTTACTTGAGGGTCTTGAAGAGAAGCGATGTCATGAAACTCATGTTCACACTCTTTACACTCAATCATAGCTAGCTATAGATGAAACCTACAAATACACCATTTAATCGTCATTAGCTAAATCCCCATGAAAAAAATTGCCTCTTTTTAGCCAAAAATTCAAAGAATTTTTTAGTTTTGCGCCTAGCGCTCCCTCAAAGCATCCTATAGAGCGCTAGTGCGCCCTAGACATACGCACCAATGCGTTCAAATCACAATCAATGCTCCCCTCAGTGCCTTGAGGGAGTGTTGATCTAGTTCGGTGCTCTAAGGCTTTCCAAGGATCCTAGAATGCCTAAAATAAATGTTAAAATGCAGTAAAAAGGCATGAAAATGAATGAGGAGGAAGAGACAACCAAACTGGTCCGGACAGATCTGAAAATGATCGCCCACAACTCCCTCAATAGATGCTCGAAAAATGCTCCAAAAGAGGTAAAAATCCAAAGACCAGAGGAGAATGGTAAAAATGAATTTCTAACCTAGTTTGATATTTGATATGGTCTATTAGGTCATTTCTCCTTATTATAAAGTCTATTTTTGGGTTTTTATTATTTTTTTGAGAAATTACTAATGTCTTATGCCCAGAAAAGATTGATTTTACAGGAATCTGAGCAGAGTTATTTTGATGACCTTTTAACAACCAATGAGCTTAGTCTTTGTTCTTTCTCATGCTCACAAATACATGAGAATGTAACCGATTATATTTTTATCACTTTTTCGGACTTGTAAAGGTTATACGAAAAAGGAACCCCCTGGAGTCTCCTTTAAGCTCTTTTCAGACTCTCTAAACATGAAAAGATTTTCGAGTGATCTTGCTTCCTTTCACACTCGTTAAAAGGTTCAAAATGACATCTTCTGAGCAATATTTTATCTCTTTTTTGGACCTTGGTGACTAAAATTACGAAAAAAGACAACCCTGGAGTCACCTTTAAGTTCTTTTTAGACTCTTTAAACATGAAAAACCACCGAGTTTTCCTTATCTAGACTCAATAAACTACACATTGAAGGGTCCATCTAGGAACAAACCCTTACTTCTTCAAGTTCGTTAAACAAAGGAAGAGGAACTTACCGAAGGTGAGTTATATCAAGCATGTGTTATCCTCCTCGAGCTCGTTAAATTAAAAAGAGGTACTCACCTATCTGGATGGGGAGGGAAATTGAAGGAAGTGGGTCAAGTTTCTTGAGAACTTTTGTAAACAGCTCTTGCAGTCGTCCTTGAACACAGTACTTGTTTTTAACCTTCACATTGAACACTTGGATAATCCGCTAAACCTTTGCACTGAACTAATCCTATGAGTGTTTCCACTCCTTTGATCCATCCAAAGAATTCCTCAACACTCGTTGCATTATGTATTGGTCCACTCTGCGTGTATATTTCCAATTCTCATGTTGTTCCTCATTTTTTAAGGGAAGTATCCACCTCGAGAGTCAACCATTTACAAAATTACCAGTTTCCATACCCGTGTTGGTCTATGTTCATTCACTATATCTCATCACTTTCCTGTGTCAGTTTCGTGTCGATGATGGGAGATACATCAAGGCCCTCCTTCGACGAGTTTTTTCCTATCGACTTCAACACATCATCCGAGAATTAGACTTAGAAACCAGTTAGTACCTTAGGATATGCATGCCTCAATGGCAGGCCTCCTCACTTCTGAAAATAGGTTTACATCATTGACCTCTGATCGAATGATTCCACGAATGTTTGACCTCAATTCATTTATTCACATTTGTTGGATTGTACTAGGGTACCTTGGGAGTCATTGACATCACTGGTGATTTCCCTCACACTTGTTAACATTTTACCTCGATGACCGGTAATCAAGTGGTTTCTACCATGTTCGACATGAAGACATCTATTTTTATGGCTAGATTTGTACCACATCGGGATTGCGACGAAGACCCTAGGTTGAGAATTCATTCTAATACCTGCTTTTCCCAAGCTGCGAAGGAAGTCACATAAGCATAATGATACTTATGTTGTCACATAGATCCATGTTGTATTAGTTTGTGGCTATGTTTTATCATATCGTAGCTCCATTGTGTATTCTACATGGCTACGATCAGTTCCTGTCATAGAAGTATGGATCCACATTGTATCTCTGGTGGCCATACCATTAGTCAATATCATCATGGATCTGCAGTGTATTTATTGGCGGTCATACTTTGAGTCATTTATAGCCCAAACAGTCTGCCTTGGGAAGGGAACACATATTAAGATTTGTTCTGCAGCTTCTACCAAGTTCCCCAACTCCATACCCTTGCTTTGAAGAACCTACAAAGTGTTTTAGCCATCAATTTTCTTTTTCTAACTTCACACTTTTGGGGGAAATCTGTTACAAGTCAAATTTCCTCACTTCGATAATGGCACATTCTCATTGTCGTAAGTGTCGTAAGTGTCGCATTTTTGTCATAAGTGTCGCATCGTGAACGACACCATGAGAACACTTGATATGACCCCTAAAACATGTTAGAAGAAGAAGCCCCATCATTTGACAGTCGAAACAAAGTGTTTTTCTATGAGAATTGGTCATCTTGTCAACTTTTGGAAGATCAAAGCTCCCCTACTCATATGCAGGGAGCGCTAGTGCTCTTTGTCTATCTAGCAGAGAGCGTTGTAGCGCTTTGTTACCCATTGTAAGGGAGCACCGAATTGGTTGAGAAAATATGGGAAGAAATCCCATTTTTCTATAAGGACAAGTATGGATGATTCGAGTTGGTTTGGCTCGAATCTAACCCATAGGCTGCATCTAAGGGAAATATCACAACCGATGGAGTCATATCCTCAACCAATCTCAAATATAACCAAGGTGGTTGAGCCCCTCAAAGCCTATAACTAGAGGCATTGTCATGGTAAACAAGGAGGAAAATAATCAGCAAAAACATTGTCATTCTGATCATGGATCTTTCAAGCAAGGGGTTGGACGAGGACTTGGAGAAGTTGTTGCAACACCATCCATGATTGTAAGTATCTCTTTAAAGTTCTCATCAATATACTTGGCCTATTTCCTTCAAGCTTGTGTATTATTGCATGTGTTTGTCTACTATTATTTGGATCTTTGTAGATGGATTTGTTTAATCTAATCTTGTAGAGTAGGAGTCCTTTGTTTCTCTTTCTTTTCCATTACATTGTAGGTATTAAGTTGTGCTAAGGAGTTCAGAGATCGAACTCGGATTGGAAGCAGCAAGGACAAACTTCGAAACAAGGTGCATCACACTTTTTCTCCCTCTCTCTCTTTCTGATTAGTTAAACTGAATTCAAAGGGATGTTAATGTCCATTTGTGTCTTTCTGTCTTGGTATTAGGGCTCTAGAATCCAAGGAAATATTCACCTATCTGCAGGGGAGTTGTTCTGTAACAGAAATTGGCGACTCCACTGGGGATCAAACCCATCCTTTCAGTTTTTGTTCTTTCCTTGGTTTCATCCATACTCTTTCCTATATTGGGATCTTGGTCGTTGATTTGATCTATCCATACATCTTTCATCATTGCTAAAGTTGTCTCACAGAGTCTCTGATTGAATTTTCCTGAGTTTTTTTTTTGGGGGGGTTTTTCCAAAAATTTTCTCAGAACTAGAACCCTCTCCAGTTTAAGTCAAAGCATTGATAGCTTGATCAACACTCCCCCATAGTGCATTAGGGAGCGTTGTAGCGCTCTGGTGTTATTATTACCAGAGCATCGATTTTTCTTATCTTGAAAATTGTTGATTGTTTGCTTGTTGGGCATAGTTCTTGAGTCTCTCTCTGGTTCAAATCTTATTCTATCAGATCTTGTCTTATGTTTGAATTATAATTTTCTTATTTTCATTCTTTTAGTCTTGATTGGGTTTGTGTTGTCTTTCCTTATTGCAAAAATGATCGTTTTTCTCAAAATTGGGTTTTGTTTGCTGCTCTTTTTCGTTTATTTGATTGATTAGAGGTTGCCATAAGGAAAGTCATTGATCTTAGTACTGTTTACTTTGTCTTTGATCCCTTACTCGATTCTGAAGATTATTAAGTATGATTCTTTGTTTTTTGGTGTTTTTCTTTGAATAGATAGTTTGTTCTTCTTTTAGTTTCTCATTGATGGCTGAGAGTGTCTTTGTTTGTGTGCTTTTGCTTCCTCTTTTGCAAAATCACAGTAGTGAAGTCATCTTTCATTATTAGTGAAATAAATAAGAATTAGACAAATTATTCAATTTACATTTAAAATCAAACAAAGAGATACTTGTATGCATTGGTTTTGAATATTGGAAAGGTTTTTTTTATAATTTGGCAAATTGTTTGAATTCTTATTGAGAATGAAATTGTATGAAATTTTGCATTCTTAAGTGTTTGTTAGTGAAAGAAATGAAACTCTTTTCCTTCCCATAGCTAGAAGTTCATTGAAAATAAAATTTGCATCTCATTCTTTTCATTTTTTTTGGAGTCAAGTACCAAACATCATCAATTTCACTTTCATTCACCTTTGTGTAACAAACATCCATTAAAATCAACGCTAATTAAAATCATTCTAGAAACTTTTTATTTTTAAGATATTTACACCAAGAATAGACTAGGACTAAAGCTTTGGAATAGGTTGTGAGAATAACTCTCCAAAGTATTCAAGACAAACTCAGAATCTTGCGATATGGAGAGTAAATCCAACCTTCGTATAAGCATAGCTGGGATCCCCCTCTCACTCAGGGGTTAAACATGAGGTCGCATTCGGGAGAGCAATGTAGATTATCCCCCCAATGCTTGCTCGTTCATAGTAGTACGATCATATATTTGGGGTTCTTCTTGAATCTTAATTGTTTTCATTTAGTCTCGGAGCTTCATGAATTTTGAATCTGCTCGGGGTCCTCTGGGGTTTACCGGTCCACTTGTCCTAAGTTCTCTTGAAGGATTTCAGACTTGATACCATGCCCAAACGTTCGGAATCGACTGTCGACTGTACCCTCCCATAGCCTGACTGCAAGTCGGTATCCTTAGTAGCCATAATCTTTAGGGTCCTTACATAAGGTGACAGTGAAGGGAAGTCTTTGTTGTACCTAAAACAAACGTTGGTCAAACTCACTCGAGCTCCTTGGAGGGTAACCCATAGGTAAAACCATGAGGAAGCTTGCACCAAGGTGTAAGTTTGTTAAGTAGGTCGCCAACTTAAATTATCCACCCGCTCATATCCTATCCCCTTCTCAATTTGATCATGTGATGTTGGATTTCATCACCAACTAGTATGTTCATTGAGAGAAGGTATTGTTTACTTGTTGGTTTTCTATATTTTTTAGCGAGTGTTGTTTGTTTACTATAGTTGTCCTTCAAAATTGAGACTGTGGACGATAAGGTCTTCGTAAATCACATAGGATGCAAGGGTTTCCTCCAGAAGGCTACAAACCCCTACCTCAAAACTCACCTGAAGACACTTACCGTGAAGAGGTCGAGAACCATTCAGACGCTGGAAGTGTTGCTAATCCTTTGCTAGCAAATCCCGAGAGAGATTTAGTTACGGTTGAAGGTTCCACCCTTCCTATTAACCCAACTTTGCACGTTCCTCTCGATCAACTCCTTGTCCGACTGGACTGGTCGGGTAACATCATAGTAGAGGACCACCCCAGCTTACCATCAAGGCCATATAATCAACTAGATATGAAACCGATACAACCAAATTTTAGTGACGAATACACCTCCCCTTATGCTGAAATGGTAGATCCACAACAAACTCATGTTCGTTCTATATAGAGGACTCCATCAGGACGAGATATTTATAAAAAAATTAATTTCAGCTGACTGCCTTTTGACCCTCCTCATGCCTCTACCACCGTCGGTGCAAAGGCAGGACCGTCAGGTCAACCCATTAACCATCTCGTTAAACCAACAGTTAATATTTCTACCGCTTCAGGGAAAGTTCATAGTGAAATAGGAATCGTGTTGCCTAGTCATGTGCAAAGTACCTTGACGGTTACACCTATTATTCCTCTTCAAGATATCGTTTTGTATACTCCACAGAACCCTATTGGGACACCTTCACATCAGAGGATGCAGAACTCTGCCACACACATAAACCTAACTGCAGG
>JASDQU011312470.1:0-25099 GCA_032191745.1 Picea mariana
AAACCATTTGATACCTTCAAGTTGACCAACAACATTACAGCAGAGAGAACACTTTTTTTTGTGCCTTCATATAGGGATTCAGTGGCATTTTGAAGGATAGGTTTATCAAAAATATATTCATCATCATTGTCCTCATCACTGTCATCATTATCATCCTGCAAGTTGTCCTCCTCCAAGTTGACATCATCATCCATTAGAGCATTATAAATGTCTTGGATCAATCTATTTGTCCCATCATCATCAATTGTATTATTAATATCATCATCTTCCATAGGAATAATGTGATCATCATTATCCACATGATTAAGTTCAGCGTGTTCTTCAGTATTATATCTATGAAAACGTCTCCTGCTAGGCGGCATCACATTCTTAGGATGATTTTTCTTTAATAAAAACAATAGAAGCAATAAATACAGTTAGAGTATATCACAAATATTATTTTGAAAGATAAATTTAAAAAATAACAATTAATGTATAATACCCTTAAAGATCTATAATAACTAATTACTTACCATGGGACGATATTCATTGCCCCCTTCAATGTGCCCATTCTCCCTACAATGTTTTTCAACTATTTTTAAAGGTAGTCTTCTTCCATTAAAACCCCTGCATTCACAACAAGAGCAATAACATTTCCCATCACCATGAATCACCATTTGCCGCTTTAACATAACAAGCTCTATTTTCTCGTTTGGAGTTGACATTGTAATTACCTATTACAACAAATCCATTGAAACATTATAAGTACAATATACAAATCTATTCAAATAATTTGGTATATATTTAGATATTTGTAATGAAAATTATACATCATGTTCAAAAAAAATAGGGGATAAAGCATGAAACCTAAAATCAGCAAGAAAAAATAAGGAACAAAGCATGAAACCAATGCATTTCATATCCA
The DNA here is from genome assembly GCA_032191745.1 of Picea mariana. Classification (NCBI taxonomy): domain Eukaryota; kingdom Viridiplantae; phylum Streptophyta; class Pinopsida; order Pinales; family Pinaceae; genus Picea; species Picea mariana. Next base: position 905 of record JASDQU011312470.1, read on the forward strand.
ACGTACAACACTGGGCGCTATTTGGGAATCTAAATGAAACTTGGTTCTAAAACAACACATTGACCTACACATAAACATCCAAACATAAATGAATCTTCTAATAATCTCTTTGTTGCGATCCACCTACTATTATGTTGTCAAAATTGATAGAAGTGCAAGTAAGAGTTTGGGGAGAAAAATAAATCATGACATAAGAAGCGTAAAGGCAACTTTAATTCTCATAAAAAATGATGATGTAAAGAAAATAATTTGAAGACAACCAATCAAAGCTGGAAAGCAATTCCTTGGCATGGTAATGATAAACGGTACACTATACATCTTTTACTGTGCAAGTTTAAAGCCTCATACTTTGATTCATCCCCAAAATCACAATATTCCATTAATAAGAGGAGGTGGATCTATTATCACCCAAAATCACACTATATAATATTAAGTCCCTAATAAAAATTAGATTACCTTTAGGGATACACAAGAGTATTGATGCCCAATATCACCAAAAAAGCCACTGCTCTAAACTTCTAGTTGGTTCTTTTCCAACTCAAGGAGGAAACCCTAAATGTAAATTTATTAAGGCAAGGATACTTAGATATTCAAGAAGTTCCATGAAATATAAGAACAAAATTAGAGTGATTGTAGTTGAATCAGTAATCTTTTTACTCTATCAAAAGTGGATAAACCATAAAATCTTTCTAAGGAGTTAAAATAAACCATAAAATCTTATTTAAGGAGTGAAAATAAACCATAAAATAGTTCAATAGAACCAAATTACTAAATCACACAGAAAATTTTTAAGTATTGACCTTCAAAATCTCAGCTATGTAGAGTCTGATCAATTCAATGTTTCTCTTCTTGAAAAAGAATTGAAATCAAGATTTCATAAAAAACCAGAACACCCGAATGATTTTCGCAACTGTAGAAAATGATTGTCACAACTATAGCAAATTTATCATAACTGAGATATATATAGGATTGATTTGTCGTAAATGATTGTTTGATTCTCACAAGTTCCATAGTTGGTCATTCTAACAACTAAAGTTAGTTGCTATAGCAACTAACTGGTGGTTGGTCGCTCTATCGACTAACTTTAGTCATTATAATGACCAACGTGGAATGTTGGTCGCTAGAGCGACCAACAGTTGGACCCCGAAAAAAAAAAAGTATATTTAGTCCAAAAAAAGAAAAAAAAAATACGACGAAAATTTAAACCGTCGTAATTTGCGCCCAATGTAGTAGTGAAAGGGCCCAATCTCCCTCTTTAAACTTCTTCTTTAGGATGAATTTTTCATGCCACTTAACTCTTTGTTGTTGGACTAGAGTAGTCTATTGTAGTGCGACTTGGCAGATTTCGTCAAATTCATTGATTTGATCGAGTCTATGTTGTTGGTCTTCTTAGAGATTCAAGCCCACTTGTAGTGTGGTCATTAATGTCTTGATTTCGAACTCTATAATAAGAATCATATGTTTTCCATACACCAGCTCATAGGGAGTGAATCTCGCAATGTTCCTCCAAGTGGTTCTATAGGCCCACAAGAATTTTGGAAGCCTGTCAGCCCATTCCTTATGATGTTGTTGAACCATCTTAGTCAAGATGGCCTCCAACACTCTGTTGGTGACATCCACCTGTCTATTTTCCTCAGGGTGGTATGCAGTAGACATATGGTGCTTGATCTTGAACTGCTCAGTAATGGCCTGGATAAGATGAGAAGTGAATTGGGTTCCTTGGTCGGTAAAAATCTCTTGGGGGACACTGGAATAGATGAAAAATTTCCTCATACAAGAATTTATCCATTTCTTCCTATGTATATTTTGACATAGTTTTATCCTCAACCCATTTGGGCACAAATCAGTGCACACCAATATGTACACCATCTGCTTCGATGGTGGGTTGATAGGTCCTACAAATTCAAGGGCCCATTTATCAAAAAGCTCTATCAAGATCTGAGGTTGGAGTTGCATCTCATCCACTTTCACTAGTTGTCCCATCCTCTGACACTTGTCACAGTTCCTAACATATTTCTTGGCCTCTCGAATTTATATTTTTGGCGAATAATACCCTAGGTGCAGTATTTAATTTGCATCTCTTTTTCCGATGAAGTTTCCTCTACAAGGTTCATCATGACATGCTTTAATAATGTCATAGGTTTCATCCTCTCGAACAAAGCGCCAAATCATATTATATGGCCCATTGTGAAATAAGTATCCTTTTATCCCAGAGTACATAACGCTCTGTCGGATGAACCTTTGGCGTTCTTTTAGAAAAAATGTTGTGGAAGCCTTCGTGCAACTAGGCAGTTAGCGATGTTTGCAAACCATGGTGTGTTAGTGGATAAGTAAAACAAATGTTCATATAGGAAAGTGTCTTCCATAGGAATCGCTTCTCCTTTATTGGTAAGTCTAGAGAGGAAATCAACAACCATGTTTTCTCTCCCTAGCTTATCAATGATTGAAATGTCGAACTTCTGCAATAAAAGAAGCCACCTAGTCACTCTGCCATTAGTGACAAGCTTTTTCATGAGGTAGCAGATGGCAGTGTGGTCAGTATGCTCAAATACAGAGTAACATTTGATATAATGACGAAACTTGTTAATAGCATATACAACAGCAAGAAACTCTTTTTTAGTTACAGTATAATTATTTTCAACGAGGGTGAGATCCTTATTGACGCAATAGATAGCATAAGGTCGTTGCTCCACTTTTTTCCCCAAGACAACCCCAATGGTTGTGTATGAATCATCTATAGAGATATGGAAAGTTAGGAACCAATTTGAACCCCGAAAGATTGGTGCAATTGACAATTTCTCCACAGTGATTTTCGAGCTATGTTTTAGCTATGAGCCACATCATTGATACTGAACCTTCTTGTCATAGAGAAGCAACAGGAAAACAGTTTTGGCAAGATGTCATGACCAAAGAGTATCAGTCTATTATGAAGAATGATGTGTGGATCTATAAGATCAAACATGCAATTGATGGAAGTGTCAAAAAGTAAAAAGCGATATTTGTGTCTAGAATATTCTCTCGAGTGGAGGGAATAGATTATGAGGAGACATTTGCTCTTGTTTCCCAAAAACACTTTCATATGTATGATTATTGATCTTATAACATCCATGGGTTGGAGACTACATCTGATGGATGCAAAGACAAGCCTTTCTTAATGGTGATATTGAGGAAGAAGTTTACATCGAGCAGTTGGATGGATTCATGACACATGAGAAGGAGTCTCATGTATGCAGGTTGAAGAAAGCCATGTATGGACTAATGCAAACACATCGTACTTGGTATGAGATACTTGATGATTTTGGTCTTCAGAAAGAGTGTTGTTGATCCAAACCTACACTACAACATTGTTGGTGATGAGTGCCTAATTTTTGGTCCTATATGATTCAGAAAGCCTTACTATTGAATGCAAGTGTGCATTAGCTTCTGAATTTGAGAAGAAGGACCTTGGTATGATGCACTACTTCTTAGAATAGAAGTATGGCAGAGGAATGATGAGATTTTCCTGAGTCAAGGAAAATATACAGTGGAGATATTCGAGATGATGGACTACAAATCCATGCCTACATAGATGGTGATGAACTTGAAGAAGATGAATGAGGTTTCTTCCGATTCAAACGATATTGGTCCAAATCTTTATAGAAATATGATTGGATCATTGATGTATCTGGTCAACACCAGACCTGATATATGTTATGCAGTGAATGTACCCAGCAAGTTCATGAGTTATCTCAGATAGACACACTGGATAGTAGTGAAGCATGTGTTGAGATATCTATAAGGCACAATTGGTTATGTCCTAAGATATGCCTCCGGTGTATACATGATATTGCATGGATATTCCAATGCAGACTGGGCAGGGAGCGCAATGGATCGGAAGAGAACATTCGGTTGTTGTTTTTACTTTGTGATCTGGCATGGTTTGCTGGTGCAGAAAGAAACAGGCTTATGTGGCTTTGAGTGCTGCAAAATCAAAGTGCATTGCATTATGTGTGGCAATCTGTGAAGCCGTGAGGCTTCGCAACCTTCTTGCAGACTTGTTTGGACATGAGATGGATTCCACTGTTATCCACTGCGATAACCAGAGTTGTGTAAATCTCTCCGAGAATATTGTGTTTAATGGTAAATTGAAACACATTGAGATATGGTGCAAAGGAAAGAAGTACATGTGTAGTACCTTTCTACACACAAGTAGGTTGCAGATGTCTTCACCAAACCGCTTGCCAGGACGAAGTTCGAGTACTTTTGTGAGAGACTTGGTCTAGTGGAGAATGCATCCCTAGCTGAGAGGGAGTGTTGATGATTGCAGCGTCCTGTGAAATTCTCCAGGTCGTTCTCCTTTGGACTGAGTTGAGTCGATCTATGAGAGGGCCCATGTGATGGGTGTGTCGTTCTCCTCTAGACTAAGTTGAGATGATGTGTTCCCATGTGTTGGATGGACCCATGTGATGGGTGTGCATCAGACTTTGGACTAAGTTATTATGACATGTGGTCTCTTGTATACTCCTTTGGAATGACTTGAGATGACTTGAGATGGTTTCCTGCCTTGTACTCCTCTGGACTGAGTTGATTCAGTTTGATATGGTCTCTTGCCTTGTAATCCTATGGACTTAGTTGAGTCGGCTTGATATGGCTCTCCAAATGGTACTCCTATGGACGTGTCCCTAGTGGTTGAGCACTAGAGGATGTGTGAGATCCCTTGCTATATTTTCAGAGAGTGAGACTTTGCTAAAACCCTAATTGTGTTGTAAAGGGTAAAAGTCAGCCCCACCATGTGAAAGATAATTAATATTGTGTAATTATTAATTATATTATTAAGTTGTACAGGTCGGCCCTATTATGCCAATAGACACATCATTTGATGTGATAGGTTTTGTAGAAATAAGAGTGGATCCCCATTGTGGATCACACTCACTTGTCATGTCATAATTTCAGAAGTTGAGGTCTGAAATTATGAGAACTATAATTCGCATTTCTCTAGGATCTAGGTTTCTCAGTCATAGCAGCACCCTATTGTGTGCTAGGATTGGTAGTGGATGGTGGATCTTCTCTTGGCAGTATAGCAAAGGATTGTTGGGTTTTTCCTTTGATTGATAAGGGTTTTCCTAGGATACTTCTTGTGTTCTTTTGTGCATGGTTATTCTTCTTGTGATCTTGGTTTATTGCATCTATTGTAATGTATTGTTGTGGTGTCTATGGTTGTAGCTTATGCTAAACATAAATAAATTAAATAAACTACATGCATGAGTTAAAGCATCAAAAATTAACATGCTATCAAAGCAGTTCCTAAAGAATACCAGTGCACAGTAAATGGAGGCAAACCATGGACATATAAAAGTTGTCATACCCATGTTGTTGGTATAAGGAGAGGGTTGAACCCTCACTGAAATTATGTAGTGAAGTTTGAGGTTGGCCACAGGTCTATTAGCCTGGGTCGAGCCTTGACTAAGGGCTTAAAAGTTGTTCGAGTATGGAGAGGCTCCTCCAAGGATGTCATAGCCAGAATAACCCCTAGGTACAGACCTAAAACATAATTGTAGACCAAATTTTTAGGGAGATCTGAGGCAGGTTCTGAGGCATCTTAAAGGCTGAATGTGTGACAAAATTTTATGAAAAAACTGTGGCATAATTGAGTGGATCTAAGAGGCATTCTAGGCCAAATCTCAAGGTCTATTCTAAGCCTATTCTATGGAAGAATTAAGGCTATGACAACAAGATTTCTGAGGCAATGAAAAGGGTTATCTCTGAGGCAGCAAAAAGGAGATTTCTGAGCCAACAAAAAGCGTGATCTCTGAGGCACCGAAAAGGTGATTTCTGAGGCAGCAAAAAGGGTGATCTCTGAGGCAGTGAAAAGGAGATTTTTGAGGCAACGAAAAGGGTGTTCTCTGAGGCAGAGAAAAGGTAATTTTTGAGGCAACAAAAAGGGTGATCTCTGAGGCAGCGAAAAGGTGATTTCTAAGGCAGTGAAAAGGGTGATCTCTAAGGCAAACACAGATCTGAGGAAGCAAACCATTTTGGAGACCTGAGGCTATAAGGAGGTCGAGTTAGAGGCATGTTCTGTGGAAAGTTCTATAAAAACTTTTGAAGAAGATCTAAAAGAAACTTTGTAACAGATTTTGGACCTGTTCTAAGGCTAATCTTAACAAAGTGATAAGGTTGATTTCAGGTATGTTCTGAAGCCCGAGAATTAAGGCTATGACAACAAGAAATATGAGGTAGCCTTGTGTGTAGATCTGAAGAGTATAAGGTTGAGTTTTAGGCCTGTGTGTGACTACTAATTGATGATTAGTTTTAGAGTAAGTTTACAACATGCTCTAAGGCAAGCTTGAGGTGAATTCTAAGTTCTTGCTACAGGACGTATTCTAGCAAACTTCTAATTCTGAGTTTGAAGAAGTTTTGAAGTAAATTTCTAGAAACTTGTTTCAAGATTGATCCTTGAGGTGACTTTTGAGCGTGGGCCATATGGAAGCTCTAGTGGACACTAAAGAGACTAGACTTGCAGCTAGCGATGTGAAAGGGTTCAAAACCTTGACACTATGAGAATAGGCTTGGAACTAGTGATGTCCAAGGGAAGCAACATTAGCCACCTAAAAAGAAGTCAAGGAATGCAAGCAAGAACGACGAAGAGTTTTTCTCTATCTCATCTTTCTTAGAAGGACCAAAAGCAAGATTGAGCATGATTGCAGACTAAGGTAAATTTTTGTACTACTTTCCTTAACTAATTTCATCATTACTCTATAGTAGTTTTCTTTTGATAATGAAGGGTATTATCCCTGGTGTGGGAGCCCTCATGGCTTGGACCATTATCCCTAGTACGGGAGTCCAATTTTTTTGGTTGGTTGTTATCCTAGTACAAGAGGCCATTTTAGTTATTATCCCTTTGGGAGGCCATCTTGGTTATTATCTTGGTACAGGAGGCCATGTTGGTTGTTATCCCTATGGGAGGACAGATTTATTATTTCATTTTTGAAGGGCTATTATCCCTGKTACGGGAGCCCATTTGTTTTGGTTGGTTATTATCCTAAGTACAGAAGGCCATTTTGATTGTTATCCCTACGGGAGGTCATCTTGGTTATTATCCTAGTACGGAAGGTCATCATAGTACTGTAGAGGMAGTAGAGGACCTGAGAAGACATGGAATGTCTCCAGGTTAGAAAAACCAAGAAATGAATATGTTTATCCTTCATACTTCAGAGGGATTCACTTGAATCAGAGAGAGTCAAACTATTTGAGAAGAAGGAAGAGACAATACCTTCTCCCCCTTCATCAATTCAGAGGAAGACAGTTATTGATCATGTTGATACAGTTGATGTTCCCAAAGACATTGCAGTAGGCTGGAAGAGGCCTACACAGGCTCGACAGACTCTGTTATAGGCAGAGGGACATGCATCTCCTCTTGGTACATTCCAAGAGAGCAAGAGACCACAGGGATTTTTCGAGCTATGTTTCAGCTATGAGCCACATCATTGATACTAAACCTTCTTGTCATAGAGAATCAGTACGAAAACAGTTTTGGAAAGATGTTATGACCAAAGAGTATCATTCCATTATGAAGAATGATGTGTGGATCTATAAGATCAAACATGCAGTTGATGGAAGTGTCGAAAAGTACAAAGCGATATTTGTGTCTAGAAGATTCTCTTAGGTGGAAGGAATAGATTATGAGGAGACATTTTCTTTTGTTTCCAAAATACACTTCCATCTGTACGATTATTGATCTTATAACATCCATGGGTTGGAGACTACATCTGATGGATGTAAAGACAAGCCTTTCTCAATGGTGAGATTGAGGAAGAATTTTACATCGAGAAGCCAGATCAATTCATGACACATGAGAAGGAATCTCATGTATGCAAGTTGAAGAAAGCCTTGTATGGACTAATGCAGACACATCGTGCTTGGTATGAGATACTTGATGAGTTTGGGCTTCAACAAGAGTGTTGTTGATTCAAACCTTCACTACAACATTGTTGGTGATGAGTGCCTAGTTTTTGGTCCTATATGATTCAGAAAGCCTTACTGTTGAATGCAAGTGTGCATTAGCTTCTGAACTTGAGATCAGAAGGACCTTGGTATGATGCACTACTTCTTGGACTATAAGTATGGCATAGGACTGATGAGATTTTCTTGAGTCAAGGAAAATATACAGTAGAGATATTCGGGATGATGGACTGCAAATCCATGCCTACACCAATGGTGATGAACTTAAAGAAGATGAATGAGGCTTCTTCTGATAAAGGTGAGATTGATCCACATCTTTACAGACAAATGATTGGATCATTGATGTATCTGGTCAATACCAAACCTAATATATACTATGCAGTGAATGTACCCAGCCAGTTCATGAGTCAGTCGAGACAAACACACTGGATAGCAGTGAAGCATGTGTTGAGATATCTACGAGGCACAGTTGGTTATGGCCTGAGATATGCCTCCGGTGTAGACATCAGATTGCATGGATATTCCAATGCAGATTGGGCAGGGATCGTAGTGGACCAGAAGAGCACATCCGGTTGTTGTTTTTACTTTGTGATCTACCATGGTTTCCTGGTGAAGAAGGAAACAGACTTTTATGGCTTTGAGTACCGCAGAAGCAAAGTACATTGCATTATGTGTGGCACTCCACGAAGAAGTGAGGCTTTGCAAGCTCCTTGCAGACTTATTTGGACATGAAATGGATTCCACCGTTATCCACTGCGATAACCAGAGTTGTGTAAATCTCTCTGACAATCTCGTGTTTAATGATAAATCGAAACACATTGAGATATGGTGCAGAGGAAAGCAGTACATATGCAGTACATTTATACACACGTGCAAGTTTCAGATGTCTTCACCAAACCGCTTGCCAAGACGAAGTTCGAGTACTTACGTGAGAGACTTGGCCTTGTGGAGAATTCCTCCCTAGTTGAGAGGGAGTGTTGATGATTGTAGCGTCGTGTGACAGTCTCCAGTTCATTCTCCTTTGGACTGAGTTGAGTCGATCTGTGAGAGGGCCCATGTGATGGGTGTGTCATTCTCCTCTAGACTGAGTTGAGATGATGTGTGCCCATGTGTTGGATGTGCCCATGTGATGGGTGTGCATCAGACTCTAGATTGAGTTGTTATGAAGTGTGGTCACTTGTCTACTCCTCTAGACTAAGTTGATATGACTCGAGGTGGTATCGTACCTTATACTCCTATAGACTGAGTTGAGTCGAATTGAGATGGTCTCATGCCCTGTACTCCTATGGACTTAGTTGAGTCGGCTTGAGATGGCTCTCTAGATAGTACTCATGTGGACTCGGTTGAGTGATTTGTTGAGAGTGATGTCCCTGTGGGTGAGAACATATGGACGTGTCCCTATTGTCTGATCACTAGAGGATGTGTGAGATCCCTTGCTATATTGTCAGAGAGTGAGACGTTGGTAAAACCCTAATTGTATTGTAAAGGGTACAAGTCAGCCCCACCATGTGAAAGATAATTAATATTTTGTAATTATTAATTATATTATTAAGTTGTACAGGTCGAACCTATTGTTCCAATAGACACATCATTTGATGTGATAGGTTTTGTATAAATAAGAGTGGATCCCCATTGTGGATCACACTCACTTGTCCTGAAATTATGAGGACTGTAATTCGTAGTTCTCTAGGAGCTAGGTTTCACAATCATAGCAGCACCCTATTGTGTGATAGGTTTGGTGGTGGATGGTGGATCTTCTCTTGGAAGTATAGCAAAGGATTGTTGGGTTTTTCCCTTGATTCAAAAGGGTTTTCCCAAGATACTTCTGGTGTTCTTTTGTGCATGGTTATTCTTCTTGTAATATTGGTTTAATGTAGCTATTCTAATGTATTTTTGCAGTGTCTATGGTTTTAGCTTATGCTAAACAGAAATAAATTAAATAAATTGTTGATGGTTACATTTGCGTGAGACATCCTCCGGGACACGGACCTGAGAGAGAGCCCCTAAGTTGGGTGTGTGGTTCTTATCTGAGACAGAACTGGAACATCGTGTTGGCCTCCTCCTTACAGTGATTTGAGATGAACTCCAAATGATTCTCATGTGTAACGCAGTGAGAAAGAAGATATGTTGAGTTAGACGTGCATGTGATTGAGCACAGGTGAACGTGTCAAATCCCATGAGTTGGGTGCATTGTTCTGAGATAGAGATGAAACGATGATTAGCCTCCTCTGAGCAGAGAGTTGAGATGATGAACTTTGGATGACCCTCCTGTGTAATGCGGTGAGAAAGAAGATATTTTGAGTTGAGCGTGCCTGTGGATGAGCACAGGTGAATGTGATCCTATTGGCTGAGCACTAGTGAGTGTGGTTCTCCTGTGAGACGCAGTGAGATAGAGAGACATCCTTGTAGTTGAGCACAGATGGATGTACCCCTAGTGGCTAAGCACAGTGAGATAGAGACACATCCCTGTAGTTGAGCACAGATGGATGTACCCCTAGTGGCTAAGCACTAGTGGGTGTATAAGATCCCTTGCTATATTGTTCAAGAGTCAGACTTACATGTAACCTTAATTGTTATGTAAAGGGTACTGGTCGGCCCCACCTTAATGTAAAAGACAATTAATATGGTAATTATTGATTATATTATAATTTATTGAGTTCGACCCTATTGTGCCAATAGACACTACTATTTACAGGTTCATTCTAATATAAGTAAAGGTGAATTCCCCATTGAGGAAACACAACACAAGTGCAAGTTTGGAAATTTCAGCAAACACTTATTCTTGGGAAAAGTGTGCACCTCTCTTGGGCACTAGGTTTCTAAGGTTTATGAGCAGCCTTTTGTGTGCTAGGTGTTTATGGTGGTGAAGGTCTTTCTCTTGAAGAATATAGCAAAGGATTGGTTGGGTTTTCTTCCCTTGTATAGAAGGGCTTCCTAGGATATTTCTTGTGTACTTGTGCATGGTGTTTCTTCTTGTGATCTTGGTTGTTGCAACAAATTGTTCATGGTTTAAGTAAAATGCTAAAACGGAATGAACTTCGTGATTAATCCTTTCTTATTGAAAAATCAACATGGAATCAGAGCATAGGTCTTGAAGAATCCTTTCACAAGAATTTAAAGCTAAGTCGTCCTCCTCTTTTGCAGTTTCGTACGACCTCCTCTTTTGCAGTTTCATACGACCTCTAGGGTTTCTGCAAAATCTGTACGACCCTCCATTGTTTGGCCTTTTCATCACCCTACACTTGGACGTTGGGGCTGAAATTTGGATAAAAGTGTATGGCTTCCCTCAATGCACCTCTAGAGACTTTCAAAGTGAAACTCCGAGGATTTTGAATTTTTGTCCCTAGGGTTTCTAAGATTCTGTAATTTTCTGCATAATCCTGATTTTAGGGTTTCTGCAACTCCTTGAAGAAACATTTCAACTCAAAAAGTATTATTATTCCACTCTCAAAGTTTATTGTTGGCATTCATAAACCCAACAAAACCTAAAAGTGCTAGTCTAGCCTAGCCATTAGGTTCTCTAAGTCCAGTTGGCGAGAATTTGTGAAGAAATCTGAAAATATGAAGAATAGAACCTTATTGGAAGATAGGCTTGATGGATCAAGCAACTTCAGCTCCTATAAGTCAAGGCTTCAAGTCACCCTTGAAGAATATGACCTTTTGAGTGTGATACAAAATACTTTACCAGAAACAGCTACCAATGAAGAGAAAGAAATAAGAAGGGAAGAAGATGTCAAAGCAAGAAAGATACTCATCTACTCAGTAAGAGATTATCTCTTACCTCGTATTGTTAACCTAAAGACAGCTTATGAAATGTATGAAGCACTGAAATATATGTTTGAAAGTGACAACACCCCCAGAGCCCTCACCTTAAAGGGCCAACTTCAAAGTACCAAAATGACAAAAGGTGATACAGTAGCTACCTTCTTTATGAAGATATCAGAGATCAAAGAGCAGTTAGGTGCTATTGGAGAAATCATGTCTGACAGAGAACTTTTCATATCTACTCTCAACAATATTCCAAAACACTGGGAACCTTTTCTTCAAAGCATCAGTGGAAGAGAAAAGTTACCAACTTTTGATCATCTATGGACAGATTGTACTCAAGAATAAATTAGACTCATAAATAGAGGAGTGGAAGACTCCCCTGATGACAACCATGCTCTTGCACTTTAGACAAAGAAAGGAGGAAGATTCAAAAGAAACTTCAGACAAGCATTCATAGATGAGAAGACTCCATCAGCTTCAGGTCATAATCAGAGAAGAGATGTTTCATAGATTCAGTGCTTCAGATGTGACAAATATGGACAATATGCTAGAAATTGTCCAACCAAGAAGAAAGGGAGACAATATGCCTCCATCATTGTCATTGAACTAGACCCACCTCAAAAGGATGAAGATAAGAGAGATGAGAAGTATTTCCTTTAAAACAAATATAAAGTTGAGCATGACTGCAGATCCAGGTAAATTGTTTGATCATTAAATTTATAGTTGATTGCATCCTTGAATAAGTGAAGGGTATTATCTCTAATGTGGGATCCCTCATGACTTGGATCATTATCCCTGGTACGGGAGTCCAAACCTTATTGATTAATTATTATACTAGTCAAGAAATTATAAAATATCTAGCAAGCAAGTAAAAGAAGACATCCATCCTTTAGACTTCAGAGGGAGTTACTTGACTCAGAGGGAGTCAAAACAAAAGGAAAACAAGGAAGAGACAATACCTTCTCCCCCTTCAGCAGTTCAGAGGGAGCCAAACATTATTTCAGTTGATCCAGTTTCTCTAGTCGATATGCCCATAAATATTGTAGTAGGGCATATAAGGCCTTCCTAGGCTTGACAAAACTCTACAGGAGGAAGAGGAACATACAAGTCCCTCAAGGGACATCCCGAGAAAGAAAAAGAGAATTTCGAGCTACCCTTCAGCCATGAGCCATTTCATTGATTCTAAGGCTCCCTGTCATGGAGAAGCAACAGGAGAACAGGTATGGAAAGATACCATAACAGAAGAATACCAGTATATCTTAAAGAATGAATACGTTGTTCCAAGACCAGTAGGGAAGTCTATGGTGACCTCCAAATGGATCTATGAAATCAAGCATGCAGTTGATGGAAGTGTCAAAAAATACAAACTAAGATCAGTGGCTAGAGGATTCCCACAAACAAAGGGAGTTGTCTATAATGAGACACTTGATCCAGAAGACCGAGTTGTTGGACACAAGCAAGATTTGACTTATTATTTTTTTTTGGATAAAGGATATGGGTGTGATGCACTACTTCTTGAGACAATAAGTATGATAGAGGACCGATGAAATTTTCCTGAGTCAAGGAAAATATACAATGAAGATATTCGGTATGACAGAAGTGAAAATGCATGCCTACGTCGATGATGATGGATTTGAAGAAAATAAATGATGATGATTCAGACGAGATTGATCCACAGTTGATTGGATCACTGATGTATCTGGTTAACACCAGACCTAATTCATGCTATGCAGTGAATGTACATAGTCAATTCATGAATCAACCGAGATAGACTCATTGGATAGCAGTAAAGCATGTATTGAGATATATATGAGGCACAATTGGATGTGGCCTGAGATATGCCTCCAGTGTGGACTTGAGTTTGCAGGAATATGCCGATACAGATTGGGCAGAAAGTATAGTGGACCGAAAGAGCACATCTGGTTGTTGTTTTACCTTGGAGTTCTCCATGGTTTCCTGATGCAGCAGGAAGCAAATTTCTATGGCCTTGAGTACCACAGAAGAAGAGTATATAGCATTGAGTGTGCGAAGCAGTGTGGCTTCATAAGCTTCTAATAGATTTACTTGATCATGAGATGGATTCTATGATTATAACCAGAGTTGTGTGAAGCTCTTTGAGAACCCTATGTTTCATGATAGATCGAAACATGTTGAGATAAAATATCATTTTCAAAGACATCATGCAGAGGAAAGCAGTACATGTGCAGTACCTTCCTACACATGAGCACATTGCAGACATCTTCACCAAACTGGATTGGTGAAGAATGCCTCTCTAGTTGAGAGGGAGTGTTGATGATTACAGCCAAGACAAAGTTCGAGTACTTCCTTGCAAGACTTGCCCTAATGGAGAATGCCTCCCTAGCTAAGAGGGAGTGTTGATGATTACAGTTGCGTGAGACATCCTCCGGGACAAAGACTTGAGAGAGAACCCCTGAGTTGGGTGTGTGGTTCCTATCTGAGACAGAACTGGAACGTTGTGCTGGCCTCTTGCTTACAGAGAGTTGAGATGAAATCTAGATGATTCTCCTGTGTAACACAGTGAAAAAGAAGATCTGTTGAGTTAGACATGCCTATGGCTAAGCACAAGTGAACGTGTGAAATACCATGAGTTGGGTGCATTGTTCTGAGACAAAGATGAAACGATGTATTAGCCTCCTCTGAGGAGAGAGTTGATATGATGAACTCGAGATGACCCTCCTGTGTAACGCAAAGAGAAAGAAGATTTGTTGAGTTGGGTGTGCCTATGGATGAGCACAGGTGAACGTGATCCTAGTGGTTGAGCACTAGTGAGTGTGGTTCTCATGTGAGACATAGTGAGATAGAGAGACATCCATGTGGTTGAGCACAGATGGATGTGCCCCTAGTGGTTGAGCACAAGTGGGTGTATAAGATCCCTTGCTATATTGTTCAGGAGTCAGACTTACTTGTAACCCTAATTGTTATGTAAAGGGTACAGGTCAGCCCCACCTTAATGTAAAAGATAATTAATATGGTAATTATTAATTATATTTTAAGTTATTGAGATTGGCCCTGTTGTGCCAATAGACACTACTATTGATAGGTTCAGTCTAATATAAGTAAAGGTAAATTCTCCATTGAAGAAACACAACACAAGTGCAAGTTTGGAAATTTCAGCAAACACTTATTCTTGGGAAAAGTGCGCACCTCTCTTGGGCGCTAGGTTTCTAGGGTTTATGAGCACCCTTTTGATTGCTAGGTGTTTATGGTGGTGAAGGTATTTCTCTTGAAGAATATAGCAAAGGATTGGTTGGGTTTTCTTCCCTTGTGTAGAAGGGTTTCCCAGGATACTTCTTGTGTACTTGTGCATGGTGTTTCTTCTTGGGATCTTGGTTGTTGCAACAAATTGTTCATGGTTTAAGTAAAATGCTAAAATGGAATGAACTTCATGCTTAAGCCTTGCTTATTGAAAAATCAACATAAACTACATGCATGAGCTAAAGCATCAAAACTTAACATGAAGTTGTCCAACATGTTCTCTATCTCAACCCTAATAACTCCTCCTCTGCTAGCTAACTTAGTGACCCTAGAGGCTAGATCCATGAGGCCTCTCCTGGATTTAGTAGTACCTCGTGAATAATGTTTGCATAATTCACAGATATCATCATATGTCGTTTGGGAGACATATCCAACTCCCATAAGGTTTAATGCATCCATGCAATCATCCTTAATTTCCCTAAGAAGGATAATCAGCAAAGTCTCAAAATCAAGTGCATTTTGTTTAGTCCTCTGCAAATTGTATTGGAAGCTTTCAACATAATCTTATAGGATTTCTTCCTCCCTTTGTGTCATCTTAAATATTTCCTCATGAATATCCCTCACTTTACAATAATATTGGTATTTTTGTAATAATATTTGTCTCATTTCATCCCAGGTCTTAATAGAATTCACTTTGAGCCCCATGAACCAGCAAAGGGTTGCTTCTTTTAAGGTAGATGGGAACATTTTTAGCTTATGGGCATCACAATAATATTCATAGCTTCGACAAAGGACATCAAATCAAAATGAAAGGTATTAGGATCCTCACTAGGCAAGCCAAGAAAGTTTGGTAAGGAAAATGACGGGATATTTTTCATCTTGGTTATGCCATTGAATTCTTGAATGGGGAATTCAAACATGATTGGTTCTCTTTGTTTGGATGCTTCTACTTATTTCCCCATCCTTGGAAAATTAACTCCCCAAAGGGATTTGTCTGAGGCAATGGAAGGCCCAGGTTCTTTAACGGGATTGTCTTGGTCCCTAGGAAATTCAAAAGTAGGAGAGTTTATAACTATACCAGTCGTAAAATCAATCTTGGGTGAACTTTCTGAAATATTGGATGCCACTTTTGAAAATGGGGGAGACCTAGAGATCCTTGAGGGTCTTCTTTCTCTTCAGATTTTCCTGCCTGATTGTTAGTTTTGTGGGTGTTTCCCTGCACCATGAATGTGAGGGTTTCTAGTGCCTCTAGTCATGCATCCAATGATGATTTTAATGCACGATATTCTGAGCAAAGGTTATGATCAAAGGGGTAGTCGAATATTCCCTAAGGTCTCCTTTTAGCCTAGTATATTTCCTTTGATGTTTTTAAGGCAAAAATCCTAGTTCTTTGAGTGCCTCCCCAACAATGATGCAAAAAATGACGGTGTGTATATGTTTCTTCCTATTGTTTGGATATATTCATAGTACACAATCATTTAATCTATCAACCTGAAGTCTTGTGTGAACTTGTGAGACCCTTTGTTAGCACTCAGTTTGCACCGTTTAAATTTTGACATTTGGCCAATAGTAGGGGCACTACCAAAAGCATTGCATTCTCGTAGCACCCATTTTTGCAGTGCATACCATTTTTTCACACGAGATAAGAAGTTGGGTTGGTGGTGTTAACATTTACATATTTTCCATGATTTTTTTTAACATCGAGAAGATATTCTCCTAGATTAATAATTAATAATATAATTATTAATTATATTATTAATAATTAAAAATATAATTATTAATTATTAAATGATATATATAATAAGTAATAATAATATTAAATAGTTATTCATTATCCAAGGGACGCATCCCTTCATGGATGGTCACCATATGTTCTCCATATATGGAACACTCATCATTGTAATAATACATCCATCATACATCATCTTATATAGAAAAATCGACATGGTATCAGAGAAAGAATGGGTTAACTCCCTCACAGGACGGCGCAGGATCCTAAGAGAAGACATTGCAACCACGACTCCTGAAGTTCACAGAGATTATTTGGGTGTGTTTGCGGCAAACCCTCTTTGAGGACTGTGGATTATGCAGAGAGCTCTACAGAGAAGGGGACATCCTCCAATAGTCACTCTCATTTCTGAGTTGTCCAGAGAGCAGCAACCGGTTGTTAGTGATGGTTGTCTGTGTCTCTCCAGGAAGAATTGAAGAAGGCCTGCGATAGTGGATAGCGTCCATCGGTGGTATTACATGTGGAATCCAAAGGCAACAGAGATTCCTAGCTTGAAGCGCCCATGCATATGCAATTAAGAAGCATCACCACCAGAATGTGAAAGGTGCAAGAATTCCATGTACCACGATCAACTGATTGTAAAAATCATTAGGGTTCTTGACGGATGCCATTGAAGAAAAAAAGATTACTATATGTAACCATAAGACGTTGGCCTTGGAGCAGGGTGTCGAATCCAATACCCATGAAAATTGTAAGCATGTCTGTGTACAACAATATTTTGTTCAGAAGAATGTTATATTTCATGTTGTTCACGAAATCCTGGTTGTCTTGGCAGAAAATCAAATCGTCATCGAGTGTGAAAATGGTGAGACTAGGAAAACCCAAAAACTTAGGGGATTTGATGTGCAATGTTAAGGCCGAAATGATGTAGCCCCGATCCCTCAATGGAATGGTCGCATCCCTTAATACCAACGACATAATTGGCCCATCAGAAAATATTGGCCGAGATCTTGTCATACAGAAAGAAAGCGGAGGCAGGGCTTCTACAAAAAAATGATTTATGCCATGGATTATCACAAGCTTGTCGTTATAAAGATCTGGGCACAAAATTTCCATATGTTTGCATAAGGCACCGAGATTGTCTCAAGCTGTCAATGTGGAGAGATAGTTCAACTAGGATCAACTGAAGGAGAAGGAATGTAAAGATCTGCGTGCTGAGTAACTAATTTGGTGAGCCTCCATCGATCCACCGGTCATTTCTTTGAGAGAGGAGTTGCCATGAGGATTCTTTCGATTTCATTTTGTGAGAAGATGTTGCGAGCAAGAGTGGAGTCTCACATGTGAATTAAGGATAAATTTGTCCCATGCGCTCCATTACAAACTCATGTGTGAATCAGAAGAACTGTGTAGTTCTAGATGCATTAAAGTGATAATTGCACTCTAAGAAATACAAACCAAGATATAGCTTTGAGTTGGATATATTCTTTTACCATTATGCTCATAAATGTTTAGAAAATCATTTCTAAACAGTGCGATGGTGAGTAAGGTTGATTCACATGTGATTAATGCACAAATCTAGACAATGAGCAATGTGGAAATGCATTGTGACGATTGTTAGTGGAATATTGGTTAAAACATACAAGCCAATAAATGGAATACATGAAAAATCAAAAGGGACGCGATACTACATCCAGAGGAAGCAGAGATTGAGTTACCTACAAAGGAGGAAGCACTACCTTCAGTGTCAGAGGGAGAAGAGAATGTGGACTTCATCTTGACGTGTCTCAGATGGTCAGATGAAGGAACCAAGACATTGGCTTCACGAGGAAACCTCGATATGTCTTGTGAGACATTGGTTCCATGAGGGAACCTCAATATGTCTTAGACATGTGTTCCATGAGGGAATCACGAGATGTCTAGTATGGACACAGTTCATGAGTGAAGCCTGAGCTTGGACATTTCAGGATATTTGGGTGTCCAATATACATCCATGTACCCAAGGAGAAAAGGACCAAGCTAGACCCTCCAAGAAGAAAGGGTACATTTTTGGGGTACAGTGAGTATTCGAAGGCATACCGGATCTACATCCCTGGTTAGAGACAGAGTGATGTGAGAAGAGATGTTACCTTTGAGGAGGAGGTAGCCTTCGAGAGATCTAGAGGATCTCACATGGAGATTGATAGTGAGAGACAGGAAGAGATGGTGACTTCTCCCCCTCTCCCTCCAGTAGTTCATAGGGAGACACTTGAGCCTATTGATCCAATTGATCTCGCTGACCCTGTAGCTCTAGTTGATGTTCCAAGAGATATTGCAGTAGGTCAGAAGAGACCTGCATGGGCTCGTCAAACTCTGCATGAGGCAGAAGGAGAAGCAACTCCTCGTGCTACCTTCCAAGAGAGCAAGAGACCTCAAAGATATTTGTGCTATGTTGTAGCTATGAGCCACATCATTGATACTGAGCCTTCCTGTTATGAGGAGGCATCTAGTCATCCAGTATGTAGAGATGCCATGATGGAGTATCAAACCATCATGAAGAATGATGTGTGGGATATTGTTCTGAGACATGAGGGGAAGTCTGTAGTGACTTCCAAGTGGATCTATAAAGATCAAACACACAACTGGCGGGATAATAGAGAAGCACAAAATGAGATTTGTTGCTAGAGGATTCTCTCGAGTAGAGGGAATAGATTATGAGACATTTGCTCTTGTTGCTTGATGCACTTCTATCCGGACGATTATTACCCTTGCAACATCCATGGGTTGAAGACTATGTCAGATAGATGTAAAGACAGTCTTTCTCAATGAAGAGATTGAGGAAGAAGTATACATCGAGTAACCAGATGGTTTCGTGATACATGAGAATGAGTCTCACATGTGCAAGTTGAAGAAGGCCYTGTATGGACTCAAGTTGTAGAGAACTTATGAGATCTTCCTGCRTCGGGGTAAGTACACAGTTGAGATATTGAAGAAGTTTGGGATGTTGGACTRTAAACCCATGGCTACACCAATGGTGACGAATCTAAARAAACTAAGTGTGTCATGCTCTGATTCCGATGAGATTGATATGACCCTATACAAAGAACTGATTGGATCATTGATGTATCTGGTTAACACCAGACCAGATATTTGTTATGTAGTGAGGCACTTAGCCAGTTTATGAGCCAACCGAGACAGACACACTGGATTGTTGCGAAGCATGTGTTGAGATACCTGCGAGGCACAGTTGGACATGGTCTGAGATATACTTCCAGTATTGACATGAGATTGCAGAGATATACTGACTCTAATTGGGAAAGGAGTGCAGTGGACAGGAAGAGCACCTCCAGGTGTTGCTTCACTTTGGGATCTGCCATGGTTTCATGGTGTAGCAGGAAACAGACTTATGTGGTTTTGAGTGTGGCAATCCGCGAAGCAGTGTGGCTTCGCAAGCTCCTTGCAAATTTATTTGGACATGTGTTGGATTCCACCATTATTCATTGTGATAACCAAAGTTGTGTGAAGCTCTCAGAGAATCCAATGTTTCATGAAAAATCAAAACACATTGAGATCAAGTACCATTACATCTGAGACATGGTGCAGAGGAAGGAAATACTAGTGTAGTACCTTCCTACATATGAATAGGTTGTTGATGTTCTTTCCAAACCATTTACGAGGACGAAGTTCAATTACTTCTGTGACAGAATTGGCGTGGTAGAGAATGCCTCCCTCGCTAAGAGGGAGTGTTGATGTTTGCAGCTTCCTGAGACATTCTCCATATCATACTCCTCTATGATTGAGTTGAATTGATCTGTGAGGATACTTATCCAAGAGGGATAAGTGGGTTTGGGCTTATAGCCCAATGTCTCTTGTGGAAAGCACATGAGGACACATCCCTTGTGGAGAGCACATGAGGACATGTCAAGGGAGTTGACCTTGACGTCTCACAATATGGGGAGTTGACCCTAGTGTTTCTAGAGGGAGTAGCCTCTAGAAGTTCACATGGGAGTGCCATGAGTGACAGAGCTTTTGCTACTACAGTAGTTGTGTACCATTGGTGGAGACTGTGCATCTTTGAACAATAGATGTGTGCTACTACAGTGGTTGTGTACCACTCACAGTGATTGTATCACTAGACAATCGTTATGTGCTACTAGCAGTGGTTGTGTACCATTAGATAGTAGTTGTGTACTATGGATCAACACACTCGTGTTCTATTGAATGGCAATTGTAGTAGTTGTATGCTATTAGTTGATTGCCATGGAGACTACCAGATCATTTGAAGCAACTGTGTATTGTTTGATCGCAGAAACTGTGATAAGAGGATTCGAGCTACCAATGGCATGGTAGTAGTTGTGTGCTACTAGTTGATTACGGAGTAATCAATAGACTACTAGATGAAGACATAATGGAAAGATACCTCCCTAGCTAAGAGGGAGTGTCGATGTCTTAGCATCGAGTGAGCCTTCTCCTAGATTGGGCTGCAGACTAAGGGAGATAGGATACATTTATCATAAAGGTGCACTTGTGGTAAATGGGCTCAGGCATAATCCTTCCTTGATCATGATAAGGAATAATATGGACTTGAGGTGCTTTCCATGTGTCAGTTAGCATCGGGTTGACATTCACTCGCAGGGGTGTACCTATGGTGAACGACCCTGGTGTGGTTTGTCCTAGTCATGGTGATATGACAAGGAATGATAAAAGACTCAAGATGCTAGATGTTATCACATGTGGACCCAGAGTGAGCCTGATCTCAGAGAGTCAGTTGGCTCAGAGGGAGAGTCACAAAGGGAGTTTCCCCTCAATTCAGGTGGGAGAGAGACATCTCCAAGGACTGATAGACTTGTGTCATCAATCTAGGGTGAAGTTTGTATACTTCAGAGGAAAACTTGGCATGATGCAGAATGTCTCCCTCGTTGAGAGGGAGTGTTGATGATTGTACAACATCGGGAAGACATTCTCCTAGATTAATAATTAATTATTAAATAATATATATAATAAGTAATAATAATAATAAATAATTATTTATTATCCAAGGGACGCATCCCTTCATGGATGGTCACCATATGTTCTCTATATATGGAACACTCATCATTGTAATACTACATCCATCATATATCATCTTATATAGAAAAATCAACAGATTTTGCTCACCAGTTCCAGATTTTAATGGCACAAAAATAACAAATCCATGATCAAATTAAGATTTGAAAGCATTCGATTTCATATTTTCCTGATTTCTTGCAGTTGGTTTAAAATTGTTTTCATTTTTAGTTTGTCAATAGGATTTGATCCTGGAAATATTGTAACAGCTCGTTATGATTCACCTATTGTATTTTCGTTAGAGGAATTTTCCTCTTAGAAAAAGGAAGGGGGGTTCAGTTGGGAAGTCCGAGAGGGAAGTTTAGAGGCGGTACAAGGCTACTATTTTTTATGGGCTGTAAAAAAAGGTTGTTTTTAGCATTTTCATCCTTACAGAAACTTGAAGGCTATGTTTTCAGATTGTACTTTCCGATGTTCATGAAAGCCAAATTTTGAGAATCAAAGATTGTTCATACTTCATGGAACTTGCACAATGGAGAATTCATTGTAATTGCTCATGCGATACGAGTTTATTGTAATTTTCAGTCTGCAGGAAGAATTTCTGTTGATTGAATATTCATTCTTATGATATCACAAAATTGAACTAGAATAGCTCAATTTTGTGATTCATATTTATTCATCTTATTTCCTCCATCTTTCACCATATGCTACAATATGTCTGATAACTAGCTTGATGCCCTGTGATGCATGAGTGTTATAACGAGTTTGACTCCATGCCCAATCTTTCATAACTGAGCCAAAATCTCCCTGAAATTTCTACATATATTTTATAAACCATTGCAGTAACTTAGGTGCCTTAGCTTGCCCTTAGCAGTCAAGGACAACTTTAGGGACTAACACCCTCAATGCAATATACACAAAAAAAAAAAAAAAAAATTGCCACTACCATACAATCTGAAGCATCAGTATTCTTGATCCCCAACCCAGTTGGTGGTACCTCCTATAGTAAAATCATTGAGACCCATGCTTGTGATCTCACCACTCAGCTCTGTTCACCAAGTGAGACCAAGAACAGAGTGATTCTGTAGCACACTAATCTTATAACATTCTTCTGAAGAAACTAAAATGAAACATACAACATTCTAAAGCAAGTATAATCTATCATATGGTCTAATCTACTCTAATCTAAATCAAACCATAAGTTTATAACAACAGAATCAACAATATTTTCAATCCCTTACTTGGTTAATGGCACCTCAGACAGTAAAGTTGTTGGGAATCATTTCCACAACTCAACATAATCTATGTATACTGAGCATGGGTGAGAATAGGGTGATTCTGTAGCATAACTTTCAGAAGGCTGAAATGAAGCATACAGGGAAGCGTAAACTATACTATCACAGCAAAATGATTAACCAGCAACTGAAATAAGAACTAAACTACAATACACAGAAATAGCACAGTGCCTTACCTTGAGTGGGCCCCCTCAAGGCTTGGTCTGTGCTTGCTTTCACAAAGTCACCTTTAACAATGTTATGTTGAAATTCCACTTATAAAATCCAGGCACTATATTGAATTTGCAAACCAAAATTACAGAGCAAGTATATCCAACATAAGTTTGATACTAAATGGATCGTCTTCTCTGAGGCGATTTCACAATGCACACACATATATACATGAGAAGGGGGCCTGCCTGCTCCATAAATGGAGCGACAGGCCCCTTAAAAATCAATACTAGTTCTAACAAAACATCACACTGAAAACTATAACAATTTTTTTATTGGATCTGAGGCACAATCGGTTCCAATAGCTACCCATTCATGCATTCCTCGGCCAACCAAGTCATCAAAACTCCTCTGCACCCTTCGAAAGATTCAACTACAACTTGTGGTCACGGGTTCCTCCAATGTTATCACGGTTATGCAGTTATGAGATAACGTGACTTGATGCTTTGATCGATCTGCCGGATCATTTAAGCCACAAGCGCGCTAATGCACGACTGTTGATGGTTTCAACGAGATTCTCGCAGCCATGTCTGCGATCAAACTATTATCATGATGAAGCCCTCTGATCCAAACCATTGCATATCACATATTCATTGATATATCTTCAATACCCTCGATATTCGAGAGAACCACTTGTTCTCATTTCTGGATTCAAAGGTAGGGTTTGAAGGTTAATCCCTTGCGCAAGTGTAGGAGGTATGACCGAGGCTAACTCATGCTGACCTGTAAATGGTGATCATTCTCATAGTAGTTTGAGTTGGCAAGGCCCTTGTGATCATAGCATGGATGCATATATATGTGTAATAATCCAAACCATCTCAAAACATACTTTAATTCTAACTATAAAAAGAAAGTAAGAGAACAAATGGCAAGTATATATACCATGAGCAAAATCATAATAAGGTAAGGG
Organism: Picea mariana; assembly: GCA_032191745.1. Classification (NCBI taxonomy): domain Eukaryota; kingdom Viridiplantae; phylum Streptophyta; class Pinopsida; order Pinales; family Pinaceae; genus Picea; species Picea mariana. Next base: position 24,993 of record JASDQU011312470.1, read on the forward strand.
AACGAGTCTTAAACACAATGGAAAGACGAAAAATGGATACATGCTATAGGCCAAAAAGGGAGTGTTTTTGTAGCAAAAAGATGTCAAAATAGCAATCCATCAGTGTT
>JASDQU011312471.1:2012-19217 GCA_032191745.1 Picea mariana
GCTTCAAGAAATATGACTGGTGATCGTGAAAATATCTCAAGCATGTAGGAAAAGGAAACCTCTCATAAAGTTGAACTTAGAGACAATAACTCCTATGCAGTCAAAGGAATGGGAAAAGCTTCTATCAAAATGGAATCATGTAACAATGTTCATCTTAAAAATGTTTTATATGTTCTTGGTTTGAAAAAGAATTTAGTATATATTTCTTGCTTGGGAGACAGAGGAGATAGAATATCCTTTTTCGATGGAAAAGTTATTGTATGGTCTAAAGATTCAAAAATAGAATATGCTAGAGTCATTGGGATACGTGAAGGAAGATTGTATAAACTCCTAGGTTAGAATTCTCAAGCTCTTGTACATGATGAACTCAATCCTAGTGAGTTATGGAATAGAAGGTATGCTCACCTTCATTATTAAGCATTTCTAGATCTAAAATCGATGGTTGTAGTCATACCAGAACTACAATTAGTACATGAATGTATTTGCAGAGGATGTGCACTTGGGAAGAATATTAAGAAGCCATTCCCAAGTAGTGAGAATAGATCCAAGGAGATCTTGGATCTGATACACTCAAATGTATGTGGTCCTATGCCATTGAAGTCTCTAGGAGGCTCTCTTTACTATGTGATGTTCATAGTTGAGTTGTCAAGAAAGACTTAGATGTACTTGATAAAGATGAAAGATGAAGTATTTGGAAAGTTCCAAGAATTCAAAGCTGAAGTGGAAAACTTGACAAATAAGAAGATCAAAATACTAAAATTTGATAATGGAGGAGAATACACCTCCAAGGAGCTTGTTGCCTTTTGTAACACAACCAAGATTAGGAGGGAGCTAATTGTCCAACACAATCCTCAAAAAAATGGTGTGGCAGAAATAAAGAACCGGTCCATTGAAGAATTTGTTAAAGCAATGATGAATGACCAGAATCTATCCATGTTTCTATGGGGAGAAAGAACTATGAAAGCCATATATATTCATAATACAAGTCCTCATCGTATATTGAAGAACATGACTCTAGAAGAATCCTTCTCTGGAAAGAATCCAAGTGTGGAACACTTAAGGATATTTGGTCGCCGTGTCTATATCCATGTTCCCAAGGACAAAAGGAGAAAGTTGGAACCATTAGGAAAGAAGGGAATATTCGTTAGATATAGTGATATATCAAAAGCATACAAAATATATGTCCCAAGTCAACAAAATATTGAAATCAGCAGAGATGTGACTTTTGATGAGAATATTTCCTTCAAGAAATCTATAGAAGATTCCATGGACTCCAATGATGAAGAAGAACATGTAGATCCCAAGGAAGAAAGTACATGTTCTCCAAAACATTCCAATGAAGAACCAAACCAACCAATTGAAACTATAGAACTAGTTTCTGTACCCAAGAACATAAAACAACCAACATGGCTAGAATCCACCTTACAAGAAGAAGAAAGACATGAAGCTCCCAGTGGCACCTTCAGGGAGAGAAAGAGGCCCAAAATATATTCTATTTATGTGACACTCATGAAAAGTCTTGTTAATGCAGAAACCTCTACCTTTGAGGAAGCAGTCAAGAAGAAAGAACAAAAGGAAGCTATGATGGAATAATATCAATCCATCATGAAAAATGATGTATTAGAAATTGTGTCTAGACTTGAAGGAAAGTTGGTAGTAACTTCAAAATGGGTTTACAATATAAATCATGCAGTAGATGGGAGTATCCATAGATACAAGACAAGATTCGTGTCTAGAGGGTTCTCCCAGTAGGAGGGAGAATACTATGATGAGACATTTTCTCCAGTTGCTAGATATACCTCTATCAGATCCATCATATCTCTTGCAACATCCATGGGTTGGAGTCTACATCAGATGGATGTAAGGACCTCTTTTCTCAATGGATTAATTGATGAAGAATTATACATAGAGAAACCTTAAGGTTTTGAGGTACACCCAAGAGAAACCCATGTATGCATATTAAAGAAGGCCTTGTATGGACTCAAGAAAGCTCCAAGACCTTGGTATGCACGAATTGACAATTACTTGAAAGACTTGGATTTTCCAAGAGCTATGTTGATCCAAACCTTTATTACAAGGTTGTGAATGATGCAATTGTGATACTACTACTACTATATGTTGATGATTTATTTTTTATGGGTGCAGAGCCTCTCATTATTCAGTGTAAGAAGGAGCTAGACTTTGAATTTGATATTAAGGATCTTGGTCTCATGCATTATTATTTGGGGCTAGAATTTTGGAAGAAGCGTGGTGAAATCTTCCTAGGACAAGGAAAGTATGTTGTAAAGATCCTTCAAAAGTTTGGGATGATGGATTTCAAATCCATAGCAACTCCCATGGTGATAGATATAAGGAAGTTGAGAGACTTTGATTATGATCCGGTAGAATCATCCCTGTATCAAGATTTGATTGGCTCATTGATGTATTTTGTGAATACCCGGTTGGATATTTTCATTGTTGTAAAAACGTTGAGCCAATTACAGGTGGAACCTATACATGAGAATTGGATAGCTACAAAGCACATTTTGAGATATATTCGTGAGATTCTAAACTATGTTTTGAGATATACCTCAAACAGTGATGTACAACTACATGGATTTACTGATTCAGATTGGGCAGGGAGTGCAGATGACACAAATAGTACTTCTAGTGTATGTTTTAGTTTGGGATCTACTATAATATCATGGGATAGAAGGAAACAAAATTATGTGGCTCTAAGCATTGCAAAAGCAGAGTATATTGTAGCTTATGATGCTTGTGTAGATTTTAACCTTGTACAATATTTACTGCAAACATATTTTCAGTAAAAGAACAGAAAAGATACAATGGAAAATACAAACATTACACAGAGATTTTTCCCCTGGAAACCCAAACCGGGAAAACCGTCATATTTTATATTCATTCATAGTGATACATTGTTTACAATACAATATACATATAGGAGCCAGCGGCATACAAAACCCTAACCCAATGACCTGGATTAGTCAACAACCCTAATTCCTTAACCGAAAATAGAAAACCATCAGCAAAAAACCATGTGCCGAAAAACCACCTAAATATGTGACACATTTCCCCAGGAAAAAAAAAATTGGGGGGGGCGGGCGTTGCACCCCCCTCTAACCCCCCTGCGCACCCGACAACTTGTACGGAAGCAATATGGCTTCATAAGATGGTTTCTGGACTATTTGATCAGGTGATGGATTCAACTGTGATACGTTGTGATAATCAGAGTTGTGTGAAGCTTTTAGAGAACCCCATGTTCCATGACAGGCTGAAGCACATTGAGATTAAGTACTATTTTCTCCATGATAAATTCCAGAAGGGAGAAGTGATTCTTTGGTACATCTTCATTGATGAGCACATAACTGATATCTTGATGAAGCCTCTATTAAATATAAAGTTTTCATACTTGAGGGAAAAGCTGGGACTCGTGGAGATTTCTCCCTTTATTAAGAGGGAGTGTTGATGGGCATACATTCTCCCTGTGGAGAATGGTCTAGGTTGATAGATTGTTGATGTGTATCATGCTAGTACAACTTAGATATGATGCTTCAACATCATGGTAGTACATCTTAGATATGATACATATGTCCTGAGACGCATCATGCTAGTACAAATTAGATATGATTGATTAACATCATGTTAGTACAACTTAGAGATGGTGCATATGTCCGAGTCACATCATGCTAGTACAACTTAGATATGATGTAGTAGCATCATGCTAGTACAACTTAGAGATGATGCAAGTGAATCACATCATGCCAGTACAACTTAGAGATGGTGTATTAACACCATGCTAGTACGACTTAGAGATGATGCACATCATGCCAGTACAACTTAGATATGATGCATTCACATCATGCTAGTACGGCTTAGAGATGATGCAGACGATACTCAACATCATGCCAGTACAACTTAGATATCATGCATTCACATCATGCTAGTACGACTTAGATATGATATAGTGGAGAGGATGGTTCTTGTATCCATTGTGTGGCATTTAACATCTGTTAGGACAATCATTCTTCTAGGACATATGTTCGGATTAGAAGAATGGTCCTTGTATCACTCTGTTGAGTGAGTGACTTATTGGAGACACTATGTTAAGTGCGCTACTTGACTTATTCAACATCATGGTTGATTACTTATATGGCCTCGAGAGATGATGTAGTTGATGATATATTTTTGATGTCAGGATGCTATTAGATGATACTGATAGTGGTGATGTTGCTCATCAAATATCCTATGTGGCTATGATGATGCTACATGTTAATACCTCCCTAGATAGGAGGGAGTGTTTATATTATGGTATTTGTGGGAGGTATCAACCTATATTCATTCATAGTGATACATTGTTTACAATACAATATACATATAGGAGCCAGCGACGTCTAAAACCCAAACCCAATGGTCTCTATTAGTCAAAAACCCTAATTCCTTAACTGAAAATAGAAAACCATCAGAAAAAAAAACATGTGCCAAAAAACCGCCCAACAATGGACACAAAAATCGAGGCAACACAAAAAATGAGGCAAAAATGAGACACATTTATTTTCATATAGGGGGTTACAAGGTTACATAGTCAACAATCTAGGGAAACAATGTCCATGGATCCTCTACACCAAGATAACTTCTCAGTGCTCACAGATTTTGTTAATGAATCTGTAACATTCTTCAAAGTGTCCACCTTCATCAACAATACTTTCTTTTCTTTAACCATGTCTCTCACAAAGTGATATTGAATATCAATATGCTTTGTCTTTGAATGATAAGTCGGGTTCTTCGCCAGAAAAATTGCACTCTGACTATCAAAAACTATCCTTACAACTTCTTGTACCAACCCAATACCTGAACATAATCTTTGTAACCATACTACTTCCTTACTTGCATGAGTAGTTGCCATGTATTTAGCTTCTGTAGTTGAAAGTGCCACTACAACCTATCTTTTTATCATCCAACTTATTGCTCCTCCAAACAGGGTAAACACATACCCACTTGTAGATCTCCTATGATCCAAATCTCCATCCCAGTTTGCATCCACAAATCCATGTATATCCACCACTCTGTCCAATCCCAGTCTTCCTTGGTAGCACAATCCATAGCTAGCAATGCCACACAAATAATTGAAAACCCTTTTTTACTGTTGTCCAATGCTCCTTCCCTGGTTTTGACATATGCCTGCTCAAAAATCCTACTGCATGTGAAATGTCCAATCTAGTACAGACAATTGCATAGATCAAACTGCCAACTACACTCACATATGGAACACGAGACATGTACTCCTCCTCTTCTTGTGTCTTGGGACACTGATCCGCATATAACTTTACACCAATAGTAATAGGAACCTTGATCGGTTTACATTCCTGCATATTAAACCTCTACAATATTGTCTCGACATATTTTCTCCGATTTAACCTGAGTTTCCTCTTTTTCTGATCTCTTTTAATTTCCATGACCAAAATGAAATTTGAAGCATCGAGATCCTTCATGTCAAATTTATAGGACAACTGAGTTTTCACATATTGGATAATCTCCTTGTTGTTTCCTATCAGCAACATGTCATCCACATACAAGACCAAATAAATCAAATGATCACCAATTAATTTAAAATACACACAATGATCCTCTTTTGTTCTTGTGAAGCCAAGTCTTAGCATATAAGTATCAAATTTTTTATACCACATCCTTGGTGATTGTTTTAAGCCATACAGGGACTTTTTGAGTTTGCATACCAACTCCTTCTTTCCCTTCACATCATAACCTTCTGGTTTCTTCATATAGATTTCTTCTTCCAAATCCCTATGTAGGAATGATGTATTCACATCCATCTGTTCTACTTCAAAATCAAATGCAACAACAACAGATAACAAAAATCGTATAGAGGTTAACTTGGCAACAGGAGAAAAAATCTCACCAAAATCAATTCCCTTAACCTGGGAATAACCCTTTGCTACTAACCGAGATTTGTATTTCTCCACTTTTCCTTCTGCATTCATCTTATTTTTAAATACCCATTTTTTACCAATGGGATTTCTTCCAATCGGCAACTCCACTAGATCCCAAGCTGCATTCTTATCCAAGGCTACCATTTCTTTATCCATGACATTTTTCCAGATATTTCCATCCTCTGAATCTACTTCCTCCCTGACAGTTCTAGGATCATTATCAGTAATAGACAAAGAAAAATTCGAACGGAAATCAAATGGAGTATACCTTTCTGGTAGCTTTCTTTCTCGAACCGATCTTCTCAATGCTGGAGTATGAGGATCTTCTTCTTCTTCTTATTCGTGTTCTTCTGTAGAGTTTGATTCATCATCCTTTAAATCAAACTCTATTTTCTCTGGTTCTTCCTTACTTGGTAGGACTTCTTGTTTAACAACATCCTTCATTTCTCTAAATACCACATCTTGTTTATACACTGCCTTCTTAGTTTCTGGGTTCCAAAACTTATAACCTTTGAGACCATCTTTATATCCAATAAAGATACACTTTTCAACCTTCTGATCTAGCTTACTCTTGTTTTCCTTTGGAACATGAACATATCCATCATAGCCAAATACCTTAAGATGTGTGAGAGAAGGTTTCTTACCAGTGCATACCTCTTTTGGAGTCTTTTCATCCAGTGTTGATGAGGGTGATCTGTTGACTAGGTAACATGCAATACCCACTGCCTCTGCCTAAAATTCTTGCCCTAACCCGGCACCACTGAGCATGCACCTTGATTTTTCCATCAGTGTCTTGTTCATTCTTTCTGCTACTCCATTATGTTGAGGTGTATATGGAGTAGTCTTCTGCCTTTCTATACCACACTTCTTACAAAACTCTTCAAATTCATTCCCGTAGAACTCTCTGCCATTATCTGTCCTCAACACCTTAATTCTTTTCTCTTTTTGATTCTCAACAAGAGCCTTAAACTCTTTAAACATGTCAAATACTTCAAATTTCTTCCTAGGGAAATATATCCAATTATTCCTCGAGAATTCATTTATAAATGAGACACAATACACATATTTTCCCAATGATGGGACCGACACAGGTCCAAAAACATCACTGTAAAATAGATGTAAAATTCCTTCTTCCCTCGTTGCACCAAAGGGGAATCTTACCCGATTTTTCTTCCCATATACACAATGTTCACATAAATCAAAATCTAAAGAGAAGTTAGACATACCTTCAGCCATACCTTCTTTCTTCTTCAACTCCAATATCATGAACAATGAAACTATTACACCCATCACTAATAATGCTTCCTTGTAGCTTATACAGAGTTCTAAACCGAAATCCTTTCAACAACACCATTTCTCCTTGAACTATCCTGAAGGTTTTCATTTCAAATATTGTTTTTATCCCTGCATCATCCATTTTACTTACATAAATCAAATTTCTGGCCAAACCTGGGATGTATAGACCACCAGATAATGTTCTAATCCTTCCATCTATTAGCCTCAACTTGACTTTTCTTCGTCCTATGATTCTGGTTGTCGAATCATCACCTAAGAAAACATTACCTCCATCATACCTTTCATATTCACAGAACCACTCCCTCTAGGGAGTCATATGAAAGGATGCACCTAATTCAACCAACCATGCCTCATGATCTGCATGTGTTCTTGAAGAATCCAAGTACACATCCCCTCCTTCTTCCTTGGAGGTATTTTCTTCTGTAGAAGAAGATTCTTCAGATCCCTTCTTTTTCTCAACTTTGGATCTACACTGCTTCTTGTAGTGCCCTTCTTTTCCACATCTCCAACATACCTTTACAAACATTCTAGGAGATTTAGATCTACCCTTAGACTTAGATCTCCCACTTGAGAACTTAGATCTCTTTCTTTCCTGGGAGCGTCCTCTTGCAAATAATGTGTCTGTGATCTGTCCTTCCATATTCTCCTGTCTAATATCCTTCGACAAAAAGGATGAGACCACTTCATCAAACTTCAAGGCAGTTGTATTGCTACCTATGGCCACAATCAGACTATCCCATGAGTCTGGTAAAGAACACAGTAAACTGATACACTTATCTTCATCTAAAATTTTAATCTCAATAAATACTAACTGACTTACCATAGTATTGAAAGCGTTCAAATGCTCTGCCACCGAGTCTCCATCTCTCATCCTCAGATTATACAACTTATTTCTTAGGAATATTTTATTTACTAGGGACTTAGACTGATACAACTTCCCCAACTTATCCCATAAATCCTTAATTGTAGCTTCCTCTGACACATTCAGTAATACTGAATCTGAGAGACACAGTAGGATTGTGCTCTTCGCCTTCCGATCTGAGAGACACATTTGAATATAACACATACCCAACATCCATTGTGTGGAATTTAGCATTTGTTAGGACAATCATTCTTCTAGGACGTATGTTCAGATTAGAAGAATGGTCCTTGTATCACTTTGTTGAGTGAGTGACTTATGTGAGACACTCTGTTCAGTGCGCTACATGACTTATTCAACATCATGCCTAATTATTTATATGGAGTATGGCCTCGAGAGATGGTGCAATTGATGATATATTTTTGATGTACCGATGTTATCAAATGATATTGATAGTGGTGATGTTTTTCATGAGATATCCTATGTGGATATTGTTGAAATATTTTAACTGCAAAGAGTATTCTATTTATTATTGATGTATTATTCATTAGATCAATTCCCTTTTGTTGATTTATCATGTCAGACATTGTAAATGACCAAATCCCCTTTTGCGGATTGGTCAAACCCTAATTTTAATATGCAAAATGAGAAGTCGGCCCCCAGAATAAATTAAAGTGGTTCTAACCACCCAGAAGGAGAAGTCGACCCTACCAGTGAAAAGACACTTCCTTTCAGCACCTGCCAGATTGTATAAATAAAGGAGGCCAACGGCTTATTTGTTCACTCACTCATTATATCATCCAGAGCACAAGTTTGGAGTTGCATTTGGAGAATACAGAAGAGAGAGAGGCACATTACTTGGGAGAGGACTTTCTGTAGTGTTTGGTTTATTCTATTGGCGTTGTATTAGATATCTATATTAAGGAAGTTTTTGTTGGTTTTTCTCCCCCATGAGGGTTTCCCGGGATAAATGATGTGTCTCTTGTGATTGTGTTTCTCTAAGTGATCCTATCTATGTTATGGTTATATAGTAAATTGAAAAGAAACCAAATAATATATTAAACTTTAATATGGTATCAGAGCTCAGCTGAAGAGAGCATCTTTCACAGGAAAAAGAAAAATGTCATTGTTGTCGTATAAAGAAATTAGGGATTTTTATTGAAGAGGAATTTCAGCCCAAAAGTCATGTAGAAAAGTGTGTCATAGCCCAAGGAACTATTTGGCACCTTCAGCGCACCTTTTCAGTGGATAGAACTCTCGGAAAGTGAACCCTAGTTTTCACTAGTACCAAAAGTACCAGAAAACCAGAAGCACTAGTCCAGAAATCTGTTGGTCAAGTTTGAAGGGGAAAAAATTGGATTTTCTAAAATCTAACTACACCAAGCTACTTTCCTCAACCAAGTGCACTTCCTGGTAAGTTCAAAATTCAATTCTGAGAATTTTCATTTTTTGGTCATTTCCCTAACTCCAGGTAAAAGATATATGCAAGCACTAAGCTTGTTGACAAGCTAGAAGGTGTGGAAAACTTTTATGCCTGGAAGTATAGGATTGGACTCATACTTGAATATAATGATATAGAAATATTCATTAAAGAAGATGTACCGGAACCCGTCAATGCTGCAGCTAAAGAAAAACACCAAAATGACACAATTAGGGCCAAAAGAATCATTGCAGATTCTATCAAAGATCACTTGATTCCTCAAGTGTCTTCAAAGAAGAGTCCAAAACAAATGTTTTATTCCATAACTATATTATATGAAGGAAATAACATAGATCGGAAGATGAATCCAAGAACTCAACTCAAGAATACAAGGATGCATAAAGGAGAAACAATCCAATAATATTTCTCCAAAATATCACAATTCAAAGAACATCTAGAAGCAATTGAAGATAGTATAGATGAATACAAACTCATAATGATGACCCTTAATGGTCTCACAAGACCTTGGGATGCATTCATCCAAGCTATTTGTTCCAGAAAGGAGAAACTACAATTTGACATTCTTTGGGAAGAATGTGTTCAAGAATAATTAAGAGTAGCTAACTGAGAAGATTTTCTATCAAGAGATGAAGATCAAGCCCTAGCTACTCAAACTAAAGGAGGAAGAAATAAGTCTTACTTCCAGAAATAAAATCACAAGGAGTCTCACCCCCAGAACCAATTCACACATAAAGAATCTCAACCAAGGAGATTCCAGAAGTTTCAGAAAGGATAAAGAAGAGAAAAAGATTTCTCATCCTACCATTGTTACCATTGTGACAAGATGGGACATATTGCGAAACATTTTCCAGATAGATGAGAAGAATACAAGAAGAAAAACAAGAGGCACCATATGCATGCATTTGAAGATGAAGAGCCACCCACAAAGATGATAAAAGAACTAATTGAAGACTATGTCTTAATCTCTGCCCTCTCAACATCAGTATCACCTAGTGAGGACACTTGGCTCATTGATAGTGTTGCTTCCAAGAACATGACAGGTCAAAGAGACATTCTCTCTTGCCTTTCAGAAAATAAGTTTCCTCATAAATTTAAACTTGGAGATGATTATCAATACCCTATCAGGGGAGTAGGAGAATCAAATTACAAGCTTGATTCAAGGACCCCAATGAAGATGAAGGATGTACTATATGTACCAGGTTTGACAAAGAATCTACTCTCCATCTCATCTTTAGAAAATAAAGGCTTCAGAGTTGCCTTCATAGATGGAGAATTCCTTATGTGGACCAAAGGAAAAACCATGGAAGAAGAAATTATTATTGGAAAAGAAGAAGGTGGCTTGTATAAGCTAAAAGGTCACTCAGAAGTAACCATGACCCACTCCATTGAGAATCCATGTGAAATTTGGCATAGAATATTAGCCCACATCAACTACAAGGCATTACCTTATGTAAGAAAGGAAGTCACATGTCTACCAGAAATCAAGGTTGACCATGAAGGTGTGTGCAATGGATGTGCACAAGGAAAGAACATCAAGAACCCTTTTCCAAAGAGAGATAGTAAAGCAGAAGGAGTCCTAGAGCTCATTCCCTCAAATGTGTGTGGCCCAATTCCGTCATCCTCCATCAGTGGGTATGTATACTATGTATCTTGTATTTATGACTATTCTCGTAAAACCTGGGTTTACTTTTTGAAATTAAAATATGAAGTGTTCAGTAAATTCAAGGAATTCAAAGCCTTGATAGAGAATCTTTCTGAAAAAAATATCAAGATACTCAGGTCAGATAATGGAGGAGAATACACCTCAAAAGAGTTTTAAAATTGTTGCAAAGATGTCGGGATCAAGAGGGAGCTCACCACTCCCTACAATCCTCAACAAAATGGTGTAGAAGAAAGAAAGAACATAACTATAATGGAAGCAGTGAAGACCATGATCCATGATCAAGATCTTCCAATGCGCTTATGGGAAGAAGAAACAAAAAAAACAGTATATGTACAAAATAGATTGTCCCATAGTGAACTTGGGTTCAACACCCCTGAAGAGATGTTCTCCGGAAAGAAGCCAAAAGTAAGCCATCTAAAAATATTTGGCTGCCTAGTATTTGTACATATTCCAAAAGAGAAGAGAACCAAGTTGGACCCTCCAGGAAAGAAGGGAATATTTTTTGGATACTATGAGGTCTCCAAGGACTTCAGAGTTTATATACCAGGTTACCATCATATTGAGATCAGAAGGGATGTAACCTTTGATGAAGATGCAAAACTCAAGAAATCAAGAAGATGCCAGCTTGAAGAAGTATATGTAGAGGAACCTATAGCCCCCGAAGCTGCAAAACCAGTGGGGGAAGTCATAGCTTCCTCTGATGAGGAGATTCTAGAAGACCATGAAATAATAGAATCTCAAGAACCTCCACAGATGATGATCTCCCACAAGAGAAATCCATCCTGGGAAAGGGAACTTATTCAATATGGAGAGAAGTATGGTGTCCTCAAAGGAAACATGAGACAAGTGAATAAACCTAAGCCATTCTCCAATTATACGGCTTTGATGTGTGATCTCTTAGAGAAGGAGCCTACCTGCTTTAAAGAATCCATTCAGAAGGAAGAATGGGAAGATGCCATGAAAGAAGAATACCAATCCATCATAAATAATGATGTATGGGAAATATTTCCCAGGCCGAAGAGTAAGGATGTGGTGTCTTCCAAATGGATTTTAAAAATAAAACATGTTGTTGTTGGAACTATTGAAAAATACAAAGCAAGGTTTGTTGTTCATGGCTTTTCTCAAAAGGAAGGCATTGATTATAAAGAGACATTTGCTCCTATAGCCAGATACACTTTAATCAGAACCATCATAGCCCTTACAGCTAATATGAAGTGGAAGTTACACCAGATGGATGTGAAAACATCCTTCTTGAATGGTGTCATTAAAGAAGAAGTGTATATAGAAGAACCTCAAGGATTTGAAGTTGAATATAGGAAGACTTGTGTCTGCAAGTTGAAGAAGGCTCTGTGTGGATTGAAGAAATCTCTTAGAGCTTGATATGGAAGGATTGATAGTTTTCTGACGAGCTTGGGCTTTACCAAGAGTAAAGTTGATCCTTCAAGGTTATGAATGATGCGCATGTTATATTATTGATGTATGTGGATGACTTATTCTTAACTCGAGAAGAAAATCTCATCACTGACTGTAAGAAAAATCTCATTGGCCTAATGCACTATTTATTAGGTCTTGAGGTGTGGCAGAGCCCAAAGAGGATATTCCTCAACCAAGGGAAGTATGTAGTTGAAATACTGAAGAGATTTGATATGTTGGAGTGCAAGTCCATGAATACACCCATGGAAACAAAGTTGAAGCTCCTAGTTGTCACTTCATCAGAATTGATTGATGCTACGCTATATAGACAGATCATTGGATCATTGGATCATTGATGTATCTGACGAACACCAGGCCAGATATATGTTTTTCTGTGAACACCTTGAGTCAGCTTCTGGTAGAGCCCAAACGTGTTCACCTTACTGTTGCAAAACATGTGATGAGGTACCTTAAGGGTACATTAGATTGTGGTCTCAATTATGATGGAGATCATGACTTCAGACTAAGTGGTTATACTGATTCACATTGGGCTAGAAGTGTCTCTTATAGAAAGAGCACTTCAGGATGTTGTTTCAGTATGGGGTCAACCATGATATCATGGCAGAGTAGGAAGAAATCAAGCATTTCTCTCAACACGGCAGAAGCAGAATATATTGTTGCATGTTCTGCCAATTGTGAAGCCATATGGATTCAGAAGTTGTTGACAGGTCTATTCGATCTAGAGATGGAAGAAACCATGATCTTGTGTGATAAACAGAGCTACATAAAGATGATAGAGAACCATGTCTTCCATGAAAATTCAAAACACATAGAGATCTGATATCATTACATCCGTGATATGGTGTAGAGAGGAGCCATAAATCTCCAATATGTTAGCACAGATGAACATGTTGTTCGAGATAAGATTGGTGTAGTCTGTAAGGAACTCCCTCGAAAGGGGGAGTAGTGTTATGTTTCCATCCTAGTGTTCTGATGCCAACCTCATGCTGATGATATGCAATACTCATGTTGTGATCATGTGCTAGCCCCGTGTTGTGATCATGTGCCAACCTCATGCTGTGATGATGTTGCCAGCCTCATGTTGTGATGGTGTGCCAGCCTCATGTTGTGATGATGTTTCCAGCCTCATGTTGTGATGATGATGTTTCTAGCCTCGTGAAGTGATGATGTGTTTCCAGCCTCGTGATGTGATGATGTGTTGCCAACCTTGAGATGTGATGATGTGTTTCCAACCTCGTTCTTTGATGATGTGTTTCCAACCTCCTATCGTGATGCCAACTTTGTGTTGATGATGTTGTGTTGCCAGTCTCATACTGTGATGCCAGCTTTGTGTTGATGATATTGTGTAGCCAGCTTCGTGTTGTGATGCCAGCTTCATGTTGAAGACTCTCAACCTAGTGGTGATGTTGATGATGCTCCAGCCTTTGTGCTATGTTGTTGATGATATTTATGATGAGAAAAAATTCTGATGATTTATAGATACGCCAGTCAGTGTTGAACTGTTCATGATGTTTCCCTCTCTCTTGCCTGATGTTGTTGTAGAATACCCTTGTTGTTAAGGGGGAGTGTTGAAATATTGTAACTGCAAAGAGTATTCTATTTATTATTGATGTATTATTCATTAGATCAATCCCCTTTTGTGGATTGATCATGTCGGGCATTGTAAATGACCAAATCCCCTTTTGCAGATTGGTCAAACCCTAATTGTAATATGAAAAATGAGAAGTCGACCCCCAGAATAAATTAAAGTGGTTCTAACCACCCAGAAGGAGAAGTCGTCCCTACCAGTGAAAAGACACTTCCTTTCAGCACCTGCTATATTGTATAAATAAAGGAGGCTAGTGCCTCATTTGTTCACTCACGTATTCGATCATCTAGAATGAAAGTTTGGAGCTGCAATTGGAGAAGAAGGAAGAGAGAGAGGTGCATTACTTGGGAGGGGAATTTATGTAGTGTTTGGTTTATTCTCTTGGCATTGTATTGGCTATCTATATTAAGGAATTTTTTGTTGGGTTTTCTCCCCCATGAGGGTTTCCCGAGATAAATGATGTGTCTCTTGTAATTATGTTTCTCTCAATGATCCTATATATGTTATGGTTATCTAGTAAATTGAAAAGACACCTAATAATATCTTAGGAATATTTTATTTACTAGGGACTTCGACTGATACAACTTCCTTAACTTGTCCCATAAATCCTTGGTTGTAGCTTCCTCTGACACATTCAGTAATATTGAATCTGAGAGGCACAGTCAGATTTTTCTCTTCATCTTCATATATGAGAGACATGTTTGAATATAACACATACCCAACATCCATTGTGTGGCATTTAGCATCTATTAGGAAAATCATTCTTCTAGGATGTATGTCCAGATTAGAAGAATGGACCTTGTATCACTTTGTTGAGTGAGTGACTTATGCGAGACACTTTGTTGAGTGCACTACATGACTTATTCAACATCATGCCCAATTACTCAAATGGAGTATGGCCTCAAGAGATGATGCAGATGATGATATATTTTTTATGTAAGGATGCTATCAGATGATACTGATAGTGATGATGTTGTTCATGAGATAGCCTGTGTGGATATGATGATGCTACATGTTAATACCTCCCTAGCTAGGAGGGAGTGTTGATATTATGGTAGTTGCAGAAGGTATCAACCTCCATGTGTAACCTCTTACTAGATTAGAATATTCTGAAAGCTAGAGAAACCCTAAACAGATGTGTAAAAATCCTAGAAGACAAGTCGTCTCATTAAAAGATTTAATATTAAAGTATTATCCTCTAAAAGGAGAAGTCGGACTAGACATGTGACAAATATCACTATAAATAGAGGGCGCTTGAACTCATTTGGAAACACACTCACTCACAAGCTCACACAAGTCAAGTGGTGCTCAAGTCTAGAGGAGGAGTGCAACTACAACAACTACAGTTGGGTATTCGTCTTGGTTTATGGTTTTGGAATTTCTTCTTGGTGTTCTACCTTTGGATAACTGTGTGCTATCTCTTGGTCATCTATTGGGTATGGTACTTCTTCCAGAATTATTCTATATGTCAAAGCTTATGGTGCTCGGGGGTGGATGTGTATCTATGGTTGGGTGACAATATTGTGATGTTGTCTATGGTTAAACAAGCACATATTAACAAGTCCCGCATCTTGGAAGATGGTCCATGCTTGCACCATTGAAAAAATCCCATGAGATATTGTTTACTAGCTATGGCATGATAGGAGTTTTCTTTTTAGGTGCTTTTGGAGACATTTTAAATTCACACGCCTGTTTATAAATAAAACCCACCAAGACCTCCTTAGTAATGAAACAATTATGAAAAATACACAGGTTTTTGGCCCACCATATGAAATATACAAATATTCAAGGGAGGGATATGAACTCCTTTAAATATTTTGACTCCATACATGAAGCAAACCATTCTTTTGTACAAAATACCAAAATTTCAACTGTTAATTCAAAAAAGAAGGCAATATACCCCCAGACCCAATGAGCATAACAACAAAGAAAAAAAATATGGGAGGCCATCTCCTCGCTTGACCTACACATTGTGCACCGACTTGGAACTATCCAACCCCTATGCAGACCAATTTCCAATGTTAGCAATTTGTTCTCTAGCGCCAGCCACAACATAATTTGCATCTTTCATGGGAAATGAAACTTCCAAATAAGGGGCCATGACCACTTATTTGCACCATTAAACTTTGTCTCAGCCAATTCTAGATATCCTAGCTTCACAAAATAGTTACCAGATAAGGAATTGCGCACCCGACACAAATAATCATGATTTTCATCATTAAGAGTGATAACATTTTCTTTAATATTTATTGTGAAATTGACCCATGATTCCATGTGGAATTCTACTAAACCAAGTTCCTATTCTCCATGCCAACAGGAACTGCTTATAGCATCCCTCAAAAGTGCACAAGCACCTCTCAAAGTATAAATACCCAAATTGTGAAGATGATGAACTAGTTCCTCTGATAATTTATGCACCCCTATTGCACCAACTCAAGGGTCCTCGCCAATACATATCTTTCTACCACTGGAAATTTTCCACACAACCCAATATCCAATCAGTGGGAAAGCATAAACCATCATTTTTTAAACTATCAAACTATTTAAAACCAATTTTCGTGGTTTACGCATCCATTCTTCAAATGTTGAACATGCTAGATATTTTGCTGACATTAATTTCCCCCACAACATCTGATTATGAATTAGTCTCCAAAGGATTTTTCAACCAAAGCCTTATTAAATCTAAACAATTTTTTATCCCCCACCCTCCAAATTATTTTGGCATTGCAATTTCTTTCGTCTCACCAACGAGATACCATCGACCTCCTTTTTACTTGACCATAAAACATTGAAACAAAGTTTTATGATTTTAGATAAAATCCCTTTTGGGATTTTAGCGATTGATACCCAAAACAATGAAATAATACACCACACCTATTTTATTAGAACCAAAAATCCCCCACACGAAAACCATGTGTTGACCCACATTTTAATTTGAACCTGAATTTTCTTTACAAGCCATATCCAATCTCTGAATGA
>JASDQU011312472.1:2593-13473 GCA_032191745.1 Picea mariana
CAACGGTGGCGCGCGGACTTGTTCTCGGCAAAAAAAAAAATTTCGTTGGGATGACAGTCCCGTAGGGGCAACGTTTTAACCCTGCAATCTTCCTGCCCCCTTCTCCAGCTATTCGCACTCCCTCACTGACATCCCTGCATTTTATTTTGGAATGACAACGGCTCTCACATCGACTGCGCTCGTGGCTGTAACGCACCTCCCTTCCTCAAATCTTCGCCTTAATGGCCGCCCCGAGATGCACGTTGGTCGGCTGTCAGAAGCGTGGATTCCATAATGGGATGCACGAAAGAAGGATAGAAACTAATGGCATAGCACCAGATCACATGCCAGGATGATTCTGATCTGCGTGTTATAACCTCCGTCATTTGGTTTATGATCTTGGTGGGTGTCGACAGATAGCTTGACTGGTAAATCGTAGAGGGTATTTATCTATCATCTTAGACTAGTTTTCAGATAGGATTGATGTATAGGTAATGAATCTTCAGGTTGTAATTGTTTTGGAATGCGTAAGAGGGATTCTTGAATGTAAGAGTAGTGTGAAATAACTTAAAGGTAATATTAACATTATTTTATTTGCAAAAATCATTGCAGTCCCGAGTGTATGGAATGGGTTATTGTTGCACGGTTATGGAACTTTATTGATTTCTTGATAGTGTATAGTGGCATAGTAAAAGGTAAAAGTTGGTATGGTAATGTTACGTTATTGTAATATGCATAAGGGTAAGGTCATTGAATATGTTTTTGGTAGGACACTTAACTGTGTTATATTATCAGTTTAATTATGAATGTGTGATTCTACTGTAATGTAAGTAAATGTTATTTTATTGGCCAGAATTATGACAATATAAAATGCACTGTTAATATGGTTTTATGGTAAATCTTTGTAAAATTTAGTATTGATAACATACCAAAAATAAGGTGATAGATATTGTATAGCAAGGTCATGGTAGTTTTAATTGTCATTGATAACCTATAAGATGTGGTGTAATTGTGATTTGCTGCAAGGTTGTCATGATATAAATGCAAGGTTGTCATTATTTTACGGTAGTATTATTGTAAGTTTTAGTGTCACCGATAATATATAAATGTGATGTTATTTTTATTTTAATGTAACATTATCATAACATAAAGGGTAAGGGTATTGTTATTTTGGTGGAAATGTTACTAACATGTTATTGATATGAATAACATAAATTGATACGGTAATAAGTAATGTATTGTGACTGTAAATATATTGTTAAGGTGATATGTAAAGGTAACGCTGTGGTTTTATATTGTTTCTGAAATATGTAAGAGTAATGTTTTTGCAATATAATATAGAGTGTAATGTTTGTGTTAAATAACTTATAGAAAGTAATGTCGTTGTTATTTTTTGCTTTATTATTGAAATTTACGATTATTGATGACATCGAAATGTGAGGTCCTTGAACTAAGCTCCTTAAATTATTACAATTTAGTAAACGGGGATTTCGCAAATTTGATAATTTACATTATTTTCTGTGTAAAGAATCCAGTGTCGTATCAAGAGTCTCGGGCCCTTTAAAGGTAGGGTTTCCACTCTTGCGACACACCTCTAAGGTCGTATCAGTAGTCGCGGGCTCCTTAAAGGCAGAGTTCCCACCACTGCGACCTCCTGACAGAAATTACTAGTTTCTGCCTGAGCAGTCGACCAGGAGCCTATCTGACATTTTCTCTCTCCGGAGCAGAGAACTAAGATTAAACTCCCTGCTTTCCTGTACAAAAATAGTAAAATCTACTACTATGGATTCTTCCATCTGTGTTCGTACTATACATAACATAGTATGTCATTCAATGCTTGCAGTTACTTGTTGTGCACCTTCTGTCTATGGTCGTTTAATGCTTGCAGTTACTTGTTGTGCACCTTCTGTCTATGGTCGTTTAATGCTTGCAGTTACTTGTTGTGCGCTTTATGTCTTCTTGTTGTGATCATCGTGGTTGCAACTTGTTAGTCGTCGGGTGGCGACATAGAGTCAAGTGTGTTTGTTTCCTTTTTACATGCACGCACACACCTTAAACAATTTCTTTTTTGCACCTATTATCAGAGTTGTTTTCGTAACGAGGAGGTTGTTAAAATCACCATGGTCGAAGAGATGTAATCCTTGCACAATAATGAGACATGGGACTTAGTCGAATTACCTAGTGGAAGAAATCATATCCGTAGAAAATGGATATTCAAGACGAAGATGAATTCAATAGGTCAAGTTAAGAAATTAAAATCTCGACTAATAGGGAAAAGATATTCCTATGTCAAAGGTGTCAACTTCAGTGATATTTTTTCCGTTGTTTCAAAATTAACTTCCATTAGAGTACTAATGTCTCTCGCTGCAACATTTGATCTAGAAATGAAACAAATGGATGTAAAGACAATGTTCCTACATGCGGACTTGAAAGAATAAATCTACATAAAACATCATGAAGGATTTGTAGTAAAGGGAAAGAAATATTTGGTGTGAAAACTAAAAATATCCCTTTATGGTATAAATAAATCACCAAGGATGCGGTACCAAAGGTTTGATGCATACATCCTTAGTTTGGGGTTTGTGAGAAGAAAATTTGATCACAACATATATTCCAAAGAATAAGGTGGGAGTTTTATATATGTAGCATTGTATGTCGACGACATGTTTCTGATTAGAAACAACATGAACACTATAAAGGAGTTGAAGAAGTAACTATCCTCCAAGTTCGTCATGAAGGATCTTGGTGCAGTGAAATTCATACTAGGAATGGAGATCAAGAGAGATCGAGCAACTAGAAAGATCTGGTTGAACCAAAAGAAGTATATTGAAAGAGTCTTGAAAATTTTCAACATGCATGATTGCAAACCTATGAAGGTGTTGATTCCTTTGGGAGAAAGGATAATTGTTGAACAATGTCCAAGGAAATAGGAGGAAATAGAGGACATGGAATTTGTTCCCTATGCAAGTGTTTTTGGTATTCTAATGTATGTTTTGGTATGCACTCGATCAAACATTGCCCACGCAATTTGAGTGTTGAGTAGATACATGTAGACACCTTGCAAGGAGAACTGGTCAATTTTCAAGAGAGTATTCAGGTATTTGTGTGGAAAAAAATATTATTCTATATGCTACCAAGGAAAACTTGGAGGTGACAGTGAATTAAATGTACATGGCTTTGTCGATGCTGATTGGGCTGGAGATCTAGATCGATGAAGGTCGACCAATGGATATGTGTTCAAAATATTTGGTGGAGCAATCAATTAGATGAGTAAGAGACAAGAGGTCATAGCCATGTCAACAATAGAATTTGAGTACATGAAAACCACTCATGGAAGTAAAGAAGAAGTATGGCTGGAAAGGCGTGTTCAGGAATTAGGTTTGAGCAAAAATTTATGAAGATAAGTCATGAAATTCAAAGCACAATATCGCTAGAAAGGAACCCGAACTATCATTCTAATACTAAGAACATTTGTGTACAATATCATTTCATGAGAGACATGGTGGAAAGAAACAAGGTGCTACTGGAGAAACTATACATGTTGGAAAACATAACAGACTCTTTGACCAAGTCTATGAGTGTTGTGAATTTATCTTGGTGCAGAGAGGCAATGAACATTGCTACCCTGGGTCTATGAATGAGATTTCATAGGTTTCCCGGTTTCAGTAAAGAAAACAACAAGTGGGAAAATGTTGGGTTGTTAAATTATTTGCACTGAAATTATATTTGAGATCGATCGAATGACAATTGAAGTCAAAGGAATTGACAACAAGATGAAGGTCGAGGTGGTTCGACCAGATAAAGTCAAATTTGAAGATATCGATAACAAGTCAAAGGTCGAGGTGGTTCGACCAAGAAAAGTCGAATTCTAATACATTGACATCAAGTTGAAGAGGCCAAATGACAAGAGGTCGATAAGAGGGAATGTGGAAACCGACTGAGGACCGAATGAAGGCCTACAGGTAGTCAACTGGTAATTCGACTTGGTATTCGAATGTAACATAATCCCAAGATTCATGGGATTTGTAGCCAATGATTTTCATGGATCTATAAATGTAGTTGGGTGCCTTTTATTTAGGGTTTTCCCTACAATAAATTCTATAAATAAGGTATGTTGTAAGGATGTAAAAGCTAATAATGAATCATAGAATCATTAATCAATAACATAGAGGTTATTGGTCATGTAGATGTAAGACGAAATTGGCTATAGGGTTGTTCTTGTGTGAATAAAGAATGTATGATGTTGATTGTGTCTTAGGTGTGGAACAAGGTTAGGCATGTAACCTTTTATTCTGAATAAATAAGACAACACGAGAGAAAAACACTCAAAGAATGTTGGTTTTCCCGTTTAAATTTCCAAAGTAAAATATCTATGTAGTGTGTTTTTTCTTTATCATTTATTTTCTTGTTTAAATCTTTCTTCCTCTCTTCTACTAGGTTTATTGTGAAAGTGTTTCTCATTTCTTAATAACTCATTAAAACATGACACGCATACATTCCACGATCAATATTAATGAAACTTATTAGAAGTTGGGATATGAAAAAATTATACATATATCATATCCCTAACCCTTTAAAAATACCATTGATTGAATTAAAAAAAGGACTTTGATTTAATTTAACTAAAAGAAATTGAGTAATCATAATTACCTTCTAAAGTATTGAGTAATCATAATTACCTTCATAATTATGAATGTAATCATATCCCTTACCATTTTTTTCAAAGCATCCCTTTAAAGACAATATAACACATTAGGACAGCTTTACATAAATTCTTGTGTTCAAATATTTATATAAAATTTATTATTTATTAAATATGATACTAATTTAATATTGTTTTATAGTTATATTATTTTTGTATTTAAAAGGATTATAGATATTTTCTTTTTTAATAATTAAGGTAAAGTGGAGGAGGTAGCTTTCAAAAATATCAATACCATTTAAAGTTTTTTTTAATATTCTATACCAAATTCATTAATCCCAAGTTAGAAAAATTACAGTTATTTAACTATTATTGCTAGTTCAAAGAAGAAAATAATGGTTGCAAAGGTAATAACCAATTTTCTTGAGCTTTATGATAAAATAGGCTATGAACATCAAATTTGAAAATTTTGTGAGTTGAATAAAGTAAGGAATGAACATCATTATTTTCTCTCGAAATGATATTCTGATTTTCTATAACTTGTTAATGCATAAAAGCCAAAGATATTTCAAAGTAAGTAATTTTATTTTATAGATATGATAGACCAACTTTTGTCGCCGATATATATGAGTTTTTATGATAATGAGGTTTTTCTTACCTTAAGATCAATAATTTCTAACATTTATAAAAGTAGTAATATTAAATATTTTTGAGATTGTGATCTTTATATTTAAATATGGTGAAAATGAAATCATTATGAATTTAAAGATAATACAACTTAAAAAGAATTGGTGTTTATTCTCAACTTTTTTTTTATTGTGTATAAATTAGACAAATTATAAATTTTTTAAACTCGTAAAATTGAAAAAATAATTTTAAATTATTCAATTTAGATTTATAAAATCTTTGTGGTATTTAAGTTTGTTTTGATCAATGATAATGATTGTATTGAGAGACACTTAATGATGATGATGATTAACGTCCACTAAGATCGAATTGGTCTATCAGACCTTAAGAGGGTAAGTGATTACTTGTGATTCTTTAGAATTTTATTTTTGTGCTCAAAAAGCGTTAAGAGAAGCTTTCCAAGATCACCATACTTTTGTTGAGTTAAGAGGTTAGGAAGGTTGGTAGTGTGATAAATTTTTTGAAAACGAAATCTAATATGGGTGTAGGTTGGACAATCTAAGAGAAAGTGTTTTTCATCTTCAACATTCTTAGTGTCACAAAGGTGACACACTCTTTCATCCCATGGCGTTTTAGGAATTGAACAATGCCCAGTTTCACTATGGAGCTCGTGAGAATTTGTTCTTATCTTAGAAATGTTTATTTTTTTCTTTACACTACGCAAAACAGATAGATAATTTTGATCTTCTAGATTATGGTTCATTACATATTTATAATACTTTAATTTTATTTTTTCCTCTAACTCTTTATCACACCACATTTTCTCCTTAAATTTTGATTTGACATTTTTTTTTAATAGTATCTTTATTTTGAAAAATAGTTTCTTCCATGATTCCCCAATAGTTTAGCCAAGACTGGGTGTATTTATGCCATCCTCACTTGACTCGATGGTGATTATGACTTGATTTTGAAGCAATTTTAGGTAGCCTCTTGTCTTCTGTGTTGTTTAACTTGTTCTTATACATTAGGTATCTAATCATAGCCATGCTCTCAATGATAGTCATGTTCTCAATGGGAGAGAGACTTGTTTCTTAGAGGAGGATGGGATAGGGCATATTTCCTTTAATTTTGAGATTATAGGTTATAAAATTCTTTTGTATTTTCTCTATATTTACTACAACCGTAGAATTCACATCCACAAAGAATAACAGGTGTAACAAGAGTCTCAAAGAGGAGTTTCTTCTTATCCCAACTCCAAAGATCAACTAATTTAGAATTTTTTTCAATCCCATAATAAGATTTCCATTCCCCAATAATCCATTTCTCAATGCTATAATTCCAATTGAGCTTGTGGTGAATATCAATTCAAAGATATTTGTATGAAGTCACTTCCTCCAAGTTGTTGTTTTCATATACAAAGGTATCATAAGGGATCTTATTAGATTTAATAATCATGACCTTAGTCTTATCATTATTAGCAGTCAAACCCATATTGGAGCAAAAATCCTTGAGGATTCTTAGTTGATTTTCAAGATCATGTGGAATCCTTGCCATAAGAAGGATATCATCAGCATAAAGAAGAATATTGATGACTATACCAGTGAGAGTAAGGCCGACTCAACCTTCGTTTTCAAAGCATTCTTCCAACTTGAAAATGCATATGCCAAAAAGGGTAGGGGACAAGGGACAACCTTGTTTGATGTAACGACCCCGACGTTATGTCTACAAGTGACTCAACGTGAAGGATTTTTTTTATTTTGAAACATGATGACAACAATGACAACAGTTAAATAACACAACTTGATGACGAACACAACACACATAATTCAGTAAACAATCAATGTAACGACGTACTAGCACATCATGCAGTTGGATGTAACACACAAAAATCTAATCAATTCAACCCAACAGCTTTGACGACCAGTGATTAGAACCCTTATGGCGAGTGAGAACAATCACAACATTGCAGAACAAGGTACCAAAATTCAATTACAAAAACCACTTCACCCTACACAGGAAGCGCTTGACCTAGCCAGTTTTCGTATGCGCTTCTCTATCAACGTGCACATTGATCCCATACTAAGGAATTGTGTTGCCAAAACAGACCCTACACGGGAAGCGCATGACCTAGCCAGTTTTCGTATGCGCTTCTCTATCAACGTGCACATTGATCCCATACTAAGGAATCATGTCGCCAAAACGGGTCAAGCGCAAGTAACTAAGGCACAAGCTTAAAGAGTCCTAAGCCTTTAAATCAAGAAGTCCAAACTTAATTGTCACACATAAAACAAATCTATAGAAGATAATACCCTAATCTAATGCTATACTTCGACGCCGGGTAGCCACATTCATTACCTTTAATTGTGCAAGGTCAAATTATAAGAGCCACAAGCTATCTTCAAATGACATGTGATACTTGAAAATGGGTGCAGGCACAATGTATAAAATCAATCAAAGGTTAGGAGAAATAAATCTAAGTAAGGGAAGCAATCACCTAACATCAGACATAAGTGGAAAATGGAATTATAAGAAGGCAACGATCTCGCTTCCATAATTGTAAGTGGCAAAATGGTTCTATTAATGCATGACCTCTGATATGTCGAGCATAAACTAGGGACTTCGACACGCTCTAGCAAGGTTGTCAGTAATTTAAAATTGAAAAAGATACAAGAGATCCTTAGCCACAGCCACAGTGAAGTCAAGATAATCACTACAAAACAACCATATCAACTTCTACCACTCTAAGAAAATTTTTATATCCCTTAAAATGCAATGTATATTCTGATATACCTTATGATAATTCCAACTGATATATAAGGTCTTGTATCAGAAAACGTGCTTACCCACAACATAAAATGTGGGAAAAGATAACCCTTTAACATTCACTTGCACAACATGGAACTTGAGGTTATGAAACTGTTGTATTTTAATAATTAAAGAAACTGTTGAAATATACAAGTAAGACTGCTTTATTAAACATTTAAAGAACTGCTGAAATAACAAATAACAATTAAGGAATGGTTGTAAACAATTTATGAAACTGTTAAGATAAGAAATTGAAAGAACTGCCTTAATAAACATTAAGAACCGATGTACAATAACAAGTCTATTGATTGATAACTATAGAACGTTGTTTAGCATATAAATAAATTGCTTTCTATAATTGAAAAATGCCACCATTGCACAGTCCCAATCGTTGCCAATACACAGATATAAAGAAAGTTTAAATTCGCTATCAAATATTTAAATTCGATGCCCACTAATAATGATACTGTATCAAGGTGAAATTCGTTGCTAAGCCATCTAGGTCGGAGTAAGTAAACATGTAAATCGGGTAATCTAAGTAAAACACAGAGTGAATAAGGTAATATAACGCAGTCAAGAAATGGTCAATGGAACGCAGAGGAGTATGATAAAGCTGGCATAAAAAGATGAAATCGTTGACTATACCATTAGTTGTCCAACATCTATATACACACATTATTGCATTTATATGGCAATTAAACATACCTTTATTATTACATTCGTTGTCAGAAGCTAAACTCAACAACAAACACAATCGCAATCATGCTCAGCCATAGGTTCGCTATCGTTCATATGCAAACGCTTTCCATTAAACATTATCGTTGTTTATAAGATATCTGGGATAAAATCGTAGCCTAAAAGCATGCTGCTTAGCATTGATACCTGTCTAGCATTAAAAGGAAGTTATGTCTAAAAATATGCTGGCTATTAGCACATGACACTTTCTGTCTATTAAGTGTAACAATTCATTGTATATATAAGTAATGCTGAGTTAAAACCATGGTGGTAAATAGCATTGGTCAATATGGTAAATCGTTGTCTGTATGTACACGATCGCTGTCAATATTCGTTGTCATACAATTTATAAAATAGCTGAAAAATAATTACCGTCAATCAATGCGCTAGATATTAATAAAATTTATGTCCTATAATGCTATGCGAGTGTAGAGGCTAACGTCTCCTTGCATATCCAAAAGTCAATACTCAGAACGACCTTGTGATCAAAAGTTCACCCTCAACTCGTGATTCCCAACTAAATGGATCAGTCTAAAATTTTATATTAAAAATATAGTAAAGGAAGCCTTCCACTGATGAGATCACTTTTATCGAATTGCTTGTGCAACTTTTTGAAGCGATTACACAATGAGGGCAAGGGTAATTCCAAGGAAGCGATTAATGGAAGGGTTTTTTTCAACAGAAAAATGAAATGTTTGTTTCAAAACAATATTTCAACAGGATTATTTAAAAAGGATTAATGAAAATGATTATTTCAAGGATTATTTAGTAACAAAAATGAAATGCTTGTCTCAAGAGATTATTTCACACTGCATGTAAAACCCTCTAAAGAGATTGCACAAAGGATTATTTCAACAGTAAAAACTAAATAAAAACTGGACACATTTAATGGTCATTCAACAATAATATGAATTCGAACTCTCATCGGTTAAAAGATCTAGATGCACTACAGGATACCATAACCTTTAAATTGTAAACATTCCAGCCAAGGAGAATGTAGGCGATGAATCGAGGATGAAAAATGAAAGTAGTAGAAGATCTCCGGAAGAAACAAATAAATCGCAGGAGTAGAAGATAAGCCAATTGCACCAAGGATTAAACATTCAACACAGATTTTAACATTTTGGGATTGGTCATTCAAATCGCAGAGTTAATCATTCACAATAAGCACAAGGACCAAACATTCGTAAATGAATCAATCAACACAAAGATAATTAATGGATCAACAACTGGGAAAATTTATCTCGCACTCATCATCCATGCACAAAAAATGAGGGCATTTCAATCTATAGGTATTTAAACACCAAAGTGATGACCGTCAATTCGGCTCATGGCCGACTTCTCAGGCATGGACTAATGATTGAAGGGATAAGGGAAAAACACAAAATTCTTCGTAATAATCAATAAAACAAAAACTAAATAGTCATAGCAATCAGGGTTTGGGTTGCTAAGGAAATCAATTCAGAAGGAAACAAGTGTAGGAATAGGATGACTTTAATTTCTTTGATTAAAACACTGAGTATAAACATTTCATTACACAATAGAGGTACAGTAATGAAAGCAAAAGAAAAAAATTAGTCTACCATTCAAAAATAAACGCAAGTGTACCATAGCCCAATGCGACAGCTTGGAGTCGTTGTCCCACACATGCTTCATTTTGCATTCACTTGTCGATTGATGTGACCTCACCGGTACCTCCCCACCAAAGCTAGGGGTACTCTTCTTCCCCTTGAGCCCCTCAAGCCACAAGGGACCACACACACTATACCAGAGAACAAATAACACCCATCTCGCCTCGCAAGGTCGAGCTACCACTCTTTACCTGAGCTGGGTATCCCAACTCACAAGATAAGTCAGTTAAGACAAAAATTCTACAGTGTAACATTACACATAAAAGATCATATACATACCCCTCCTTGTCCATCCTTTTAATAGAGTTTTTAAGTGATTTCTTTCCCAAATTCTCATTTAACTTCTTTTTCATTAATTTAATTAGAAAAAATCTCCCCCGTACACATGTCAACCATCCCCCTAGTTGCACCATAAATTAATCTCATTAATTATTTAACTATTCCTATTTCCCTCACCCACC
>JASDQU011312476.1:7077-17693 GCA_032191745.1 Picea mariana
GGGTGAAGTTCCAGTATAGCAAACCTTCATTCTGTGAAGTCCTCTCTGGAACATTCTGCAACTTTGCTATCTTTTCTCTCTTCTTACTTATCTTTCTAGCCTTCTTCCCTGTGATCTTGGTCTTGGTATTCCTCTTTCGATTTTGATTCTTATCTACTTTTGGCATAGTAACTTTGTGTTGTTAATGGTATTTAATAGGGTTCAAGGACAATACTTCTTCTTTGTCTAGGGTACGTTCTCTACTCTTTCATGAGTCTTCTTTTTCTCTTTCAACTTCGACATGCAAATTTCTGGTTCTAAACAACTTTGATATGCTCTCTTGTTCTTCAATCAAGTGCACTATCCTCCTAGTCATGAAATATTTTAATTCTTGCTTCTTTTTCTCTAAGACTTCCTCTTCTTTTCTTATGGCCTAATCTTTCTCAATTCAAGTTTTTCCTAGTAACATAGCAAATGGGGCATTGTTCTTAATAAATTTAACTACCTCAAATTCTTCCTGTGTCGAGGTTCCATGAGCACTMATAGATATCTGGGTGAGTCTTCCACATAGGGTTATCAACATTCCTCTAAATAGTCCTATTCCTCCTAATGAAGGAATCGTAGCAGGMTTTCCCAAAATTTCCCAAGTTTTTTYTATCATGATATCCACTTGTGTTTCTTCWTATAGAACACAGTCTATGTCGAAGTCTCTTATTCTTGTTTCTATGCATTCTTTTTCTTTGAAGATCTCTAATAAGTTGATATTTCAGTGATCCTTCATGGTTTCTTTCATTTGTAGMAATATATTYTYTGATTCTTTATGGGGTTCTTCCATGGTCTCAGTTTCTTAATCTTCCTCAGGGCTTTCTTGTCTCATATTAATTATTTCAACCTTAGCAATCATTATAGGGCAATCCAAAACTTCATGGTCCATAGATTTACAACAAAGACAACTAGGTCTTCTATCAAGGAATTCCTTAGCAAGATGTCCCGGTCTTCTGCAACTATAACAAAGGTTTAATCCTCTCTTTCTTTTGAACGATCCCCAACCTTTCATGTACTGCATACTAGGGTCATAGTAGCTAACCTGTAAAAAATGCTTTCTAGGGTCCTACATCCATTTGTTAGTCTAAACATTCTTTCTATGCATAGGAATAACATATCTTTCATTATTTCTATCAGATCTACTCATATCAAACCTTCTTTCTTCTAGTCATTCCCTATTTTTCAAGCTAGGACAAAATATACCTAGATTCATACTTTCGAAATAAAAAAATTCCACTAATCTTACCTTTTCAATAAAAAAATTTCACTATTCTTACCTTTATCAAAGCACAAAGCTTCAAGATCTTACCTCTTTTATTCAACTCTGACTTTTCTTCTTATCACATAGCTTTACAGGTCAAGTAGAATATTACTATGCACTAGGGTAATAGATCTATGCATGGAGCTTCCTCTTTTCTTCAGTTCCCAACAATCACAGTTTCAGGTCCCAACATTAGAACCATTTGTTGGCACAGGGGCAAACCCGAGGTTCAATGCTCAAGAGCATACCAACAAAACCCTAACTACTGGCCCTTTAGGAAACACCTGTGAAGTAAATGAAGTCTCACCTGAGGTAGAAGCAGGGGTGGTTGTAGGAATCCAGTGTTTGCAACCTTAGCTGGGACACAGATCTGTGATTACAATATTCTATCAAAGCACTTAGCAGTTACAGTTCATCAGTATTTAACCAGTATCTACTCCGTAGTGAAAATCCTAATCACAGAGGATCGCATTATTCACCCAGATCTAGTATATTCAATAAATAAGCACATTCACATAAGTTAGATCTAGTACTTATTCATATTATTAAGCACAAAGCATCGCAGATATATCTACCATTTATCTTACATCAAATCACTAAGCAAGTAAACACATAACACATTAGTACATCGCACAAAGCATAACAACAGATGATATACGTGGTTCACCCCAGTGTGGGGGTACGTCCACCAACTCTTCTCTTCTTTATTAGGCTCTCCCAATCTTCTTACATGCACCAAGCCACCAAACCAACTCCGCATAGGACAAGATATCTATGCGCACCTCGCCAGATCCTCCTTCCCTGAGTTAAGTCACAACACAAAGCGTTACACAGTTCGTGCACAAAACCTCTTACACAACACCCGCACTTATCTCTACAAACCTTAACACATTTGTTCACAAAGCCAGCTAGCCATGCACTAAGTTGATCAATGACTAGTAACTACTTCTTACATCGCCTAGCTACTTATTTATACATTACAAAAAGGGCCTAAACATGGGTAAACCCATGGGTTGACATCCCCATACCCGTTACATAATCCCAAAACCTAAAAATACCTAAAAAGGGGCCAAGATCCTGTGATTTTCGCTTCGACTTGCGCTTCGCCTTCGACAGCCTGTCGAAGTCCCAAAAGTAGGTCAAACATGACAAAGGATCCCCAAAAATTGGTCAAGGGCTAAGAGTATGCTTTTTACCCAGGCACAAATCTGATTTCTTTGGCATCAAAGAAGAATCCCATCGTCTCAATATCATCTGCAGAGGCAAAGTATGTCTCTATTACCTCAGCTTCCTTTCAAGCTGTGTGGCTGCAAAGACTATTGAATGACATGTCATATACAGAAAATGAGCCAACTCCTATCTTCTGTGACAATACGTCAACAATTGCTTCTAAACGCCATGTTTTTTATAAGAAAAGAAATAACATTTACACTCTCTATCGCTTCATACATGATCTAATCAATAATGTNGTTGACATCCCCATACCCGTTACATAATCCCAAAACCTAAAAATCCCTAAAAAGGGGCCAAGATCCTGTGATTTTCGCTTCGACTTGCGCTTCGCCTTTGACAGCCTGTCGAAGTCCCAAAAGTAGGTCAAACATGACCAAGGATCCCCAAAAATTGGTCAAGGGCTAAGAGTATGCTTTTTACCCAGGCACAAATCTGATTTCTTTGGCATCAAAGAAGAATCCCATCGTCTCAATATCATCTGCAGAGGCAAAGTATGTCTCTATTACCTCAGCTTCCTTTCAAGATGTGTGGCTGCAAAGACTATTGAATGACATGTCATATACATAAAATGAGCCAACTCCTATCTTCTGTGACAATACGTCAACAATTTCTTCTAAACGCCATGTTTTTTATAAGAAAAGAAATAACATTTACACTCTCTATCGCTTCATACATGATCTAATCAATAATGTTCAAATCGCTTTTGAATTTTATGCCTCACGAGATCATCTCACAAACACATTTACAAAACCATTAGGAAAAACCATTTTTTATTTTCAGAGAAAACACTTGGGCATTATCAGTGTTGTTGCTTGTAATTGTTGAGTTTAAGAGGGAGTGTTAGTTATAATTGTAATCTCAACAGTGTGTGACAATACACTGCCAGTTGTACTAGTCATTAGGGTTTCTTCTTTTGTTTCTTGATTCACTTGTTATGTTTTCTCTCCTATAAGGTTTAGCTGATCATCTAATACAATTGTGCACTCCACATAGTGTTTTTCCCATTTTGTTTACTATGTTTCTTGCTTAGCTTCTTGCTTTATCAAAACCTGGTCCAAAGATGCCTAAGATCTTAATGGGAATATTAAAGAAAATCCGTTGTTCATCTTCAATCGTTATAATATTAATTAAAGGTGCACTTAGAAGTAGAAGAAGTTTAATTACTCCATGGGCAAAATTATTTTTTTTCACTTTTCTAAACAATTATAACTTTCTTTTTCACAACAATGATTCGTTGGTATATTGATAAAAATGTTTCCCATTTTCGTAAATGGGAGTTTAAAAATTTTTTAAAATGCTTCGATGATATACTTACTAAGAATAAAATGGGCTCATCATGATGATTTATATAAATTAAAATTCCCAATAAGAAATTGCATATGGACAAAACAGATTGGGTGGAGCCAAAGCGGATCTAAATGTAGCTTTATATCTCACTTTTTCAGTGAATTTTTTTTGTAGTAATATTTACATTTTTTGTTGGATTTTATTCTCCCTATCAATGTAAATACTATGTAGGATGGAAAACCTTTCTTCCTCAATGTTATATATTATAAAGTACCAAGAGTAGAGGGAGCATTTACATGGTTGAGGATCCTACCACTTGAGAGAGTAGAGTTGGAGATTCTTATAGTTCTTCCTCCACTTACTACGTCGCCTTTGAATTTGGTTAATTGTTCTTTTATTTTTAGGGTTTTTCTTCCTCTTCATAGATATTTTTTTTAATATAATTGACCGTTCCTCTTTTGTGTGGCTTGGACGCTTTTTTTTTTCCTTTTCTATTACAATTTTTGGGTCCACTTGATCTTGTTAATTCTCATTAAAATCATATGGGTTCCTTATTAATGCCTTTCTAGTGATCATACTTTATTATTTTCATCTCATTTCCCTCTTCAAGGGATTATAAATTAACTAGGGCATCATCCCCCTCCTTTCCCTCTTTAAGGGGTTATAAATTAACTAGGGCTTTTAAGCAATTGGTCATGGTTATCTTTGTTTTTTCAATTGTCTTATTTTATTATTTTATGTGATTTTTATCTATTGGCATAAATGGGTATGTTCCTTGTCACTCAAATAGGTTACGGACTACTTCGGGAGAGGCATATCCTCTTGGGTTTGACAGATTTTAGAGAAATGCACATGAGCATGGAAAACATTCCATTTGAAGGGGAGGTATTCATTATTTAATTCTTTGAGGTGGATCTATCCATACTTTTTATACAAAAAAAATTTCATGAGTAAACATGTTTTTTTAAGTTCATCCTAGTCATTGCATCAACCCAATTTGTATCCCCAATATATTCCAAGGTGATTTTATCCTAGAATATTAGTTGAAGATAAGGAAACCTAACCCATATAGGTTCTATTGTGATCTCCTCTTCAGGTTTCAAGTCTAAGGACTAGTCCATTAAGAACATACTCAAGATCCCATGAAGTATGAACTAGAGAAAAAAACAAAAGATAATGAAAAAGTTGTTGTCCTCCTTATTCTAAAAGAAGAAGAAAAATCTACATGAGCACATATGAACATAGTTACCTAACCCTTTCTATCAATATAACCATGGCCCTTCCTTTGGGATAAAGGTGCCATAGTTCAATAGAAACCAATCCAACAAAGTGAAGGATTTCAATACATACCATAAGCAAATCACAGAAGTTTAGTAGAGACAAATCCAGTTTGTGATTCTATTGTATCTCCAATAAGTATCTCATCAAGAAACGTTGTTGTGGATGACCAGATGATGGAGGATTTTCTTGGAGATAATTATACAATGGATGAAATTAGAGACAATCGATGCACAACATTCTGATGAAGAAGTTCTTGTGGTGCAACCTCTTGTTGGGCAGTCAGACGTTTAAGAAACTACTCATGAAAATGTTCACTCTCCTCCCAAAATTGATCCACCAATGGTTGAACGGGAAAGAACTGCAATTTTGTTAATTCCACAGTAGGGAGGTCAAGTGTGCCTGAATATTGGTTCATTGTCCCTACCTAGATTGAGAAGTGTGTGGCAAAGAACTGCTAAACACATTCAAGTGGATTAAAGTGGTGTAGCATCACTTGAAGGTAAGTTACCTAACCAGACTATTCATTATCATTCTTATAAAATCATTTAGAAATATTTTGAACCAAAATTCAATGCCACTAAATGTCAATTATTTTTGGCTTCATTAAAATCTAGAAGTTTKATTGTTGGTAGGAGAATTTTAGGCATTAAAATGTTAAAATTTTAGAAACAAGTCATCATATTGTTAGAAAATGTATGGGTGTTTTTCAAAAAATTGGTAAAAAMTCTTGTAATGCATCCCTATGTGTCTTGTCACAATCAATTTTTAGCAAGATCAAAACAAAACATCATTTCTTCCAACAAAGCTCTTGTATCATGAAATAAAATATCAAAACCCTTACAAAGTATTCTAATAGACGAGATAACCTCAACGCAGGTGGCCCAATAGATTTGTGGGTCTTTGTTGTAGGAAAATCCCCTTGTGGACAAGTGAATATCCTCTTGGATTCTAGACCCTTATACCAAGATAGAAGGATGTGAACATTGGACACTAATATCCTTTGAATGTAATTACCTAATTAGAAAGAGAAGGAGAAGGAAGAAAGTGTGATGCACCTTATGCCGGTGTTTGTCCTCGCTACTCCAATTTTGAGCTTGATCCTTAATCTCCTTGGCATCGTTCGACACCTGCAATGCAATGGAAAGCAAGAAGACAAAGAAATCATACTCTAATCTATAATATTAGTCTAATAAAATCCATCTATAATAAACAACATATGTGAATTTACACAAATTAGAAGGGAATAGGCCAAGCATATATTAATGAGAACTCAAAAGAGATACCAACAAACTGTAGATGAAGTTGCAGTAGCCTCTACAAGTCATCATCATCCAACCCTTTCATAAATCTCCCAAAATCATAGGTTTGATATCCTAAAGATTTCTCCCAAGACCATAGGTTTGATACCTTAAATTTTCTTTTTCCATCTCCATGGAAAGCCCTCATTTTATAGGATTTGGAGGCTTAACCACCATGGAGACGATCACTCATGAGATCCACTAAAAAGGGATCTGTAAGATATTTAGGGAGAAAATATCTCTTAAGGATTTTAGGGAGGAAATATCTTTCAAGGATCCATGAGATCCTCCACCTTCCTTAAAAAATAGGAAACCAAATGTGAGGTGGATTCTCACACTTAATTAATTTCTTTTTCATGAATATTAATAAGAATTCATGTGCACTTGATTCTCACACTTAATTAAAAAAAAATTCATGAATATTAATAATAATTCATGTGCACTTGATTCTCACACTTAATTAATTTTTTTTTCATAAATATTAATAATAATTCATGTGCACTTGGTATTTTTGCCTTCATGTAATATATCCCTCCTCCACATTAACTAGGGATTGTGACATAGTTTATTCCATGGTGTCAAGGTGTATGAGACACTTATATGACACTTGCGACACTTAGGGAGAGGTACTTAGGTGTGCAAATTTCATGTGTAACAAAATGCCCCCTAAAGTGTGAGATCAGAAGAGAGAATGATGGTCGAAACACTTTACAAATATTCAATGCAAGGGTGTGGAGTAGGAGAACCTGGAAGAAGCTGCAAACAACCATCAAACGATATTAAAAAATGTTTCGTTTCTGAGGCAAGCAAACATATGCTCAGAATACAATATCACTCAAAGCATGGCCGCCGACCAATACACTACAGATCCATGAAAAATATTGACTAATGATATGGCCATCAAAGATACAATGTGGATCCATACCTCCATGACATGAACTGATCGTATCCACAGAAAATACATAATGGAGGTATGAGATGATAAAACATAGCCATAGACCAATACAATGTGGACCTATGTGATATTCTATACATCAGAATGCTCAAATAATATCCTTCATAACTTAGGAAACGCGGTTGAGCAGAGTGAATCCTCAACCCAGGGTCTTCGTTCCAATCACGATGTGGTACAAATCTAGCCATGTGAATAAATGTTTTGATGTCAAACATGATATAAACCACTTGATTGCTAGCCATTGAGGTAAACCATTAAAAAGTGTGAGGGAAAAACCAATGATTTCAATGACTCCCAAGGTACCCTAGTACATTCCAGTCAATGTGAATAAATGAGTTGAGGTTGAACATTCGTGGAATCATCCAATCATAGGTCAATGATGTAAACCCATTGTTGGAAGCAATGAGGCCTTCCACTGAGGCATGTAGGTCTGAAGGTATGAATTGGTTTCTATGTCTAATTCTTGGATTTTGTGTTGAAGTCGACAAGAAAAGACTCGTCAAAGGAGGGCATTGATTTATCTCCCATCATCGACATGAAACTGATATAGGAAAGTGATGTAAGATGGTGAATCAAACGAGTATGGATTGACACAAGAAATGGAAACTGGTAATACTGCAGATGGATGGTTTGAAGTGAAACTTCCCTTGAACATGATGAGGAACGACAATTGACTTTCCATCATTGCTTTGACGAGTACCAAAATATAATTTTATGAAAATAAGATCACTCTTCAACTGGATGAAAAAGTATGGCGACACATGGAATTGGTATGACTCAGAGACAAGCATATTACCCAAATGTAAGATGAGATGCAAACAGGTGCCATGTTCAAGGGAGACAAAAGATGCCATAAAGGATCCTCAAAACTTGACCCACTTCCTTCAATTTCTGCCCCACCCATATAGATGAGTACCTCTTTTTAATTTAACGATCTCGAGGAGGATAACACATGCTCAATATAACTCACCTTCGGTAAGTTCCCCTTCCTTTGTTTAACGATCTGGAAGAAGTAAGGGTTTGATCCCATATGGGCCCTTCAATGTGTAATTTTAACGAGTCCAGACAAGGAAAACTTGGTGGTTTTCCATGTTTAGAGAATATGAAAATAACTTAAATATGACTCAAGGGTTGTCCTTTTTCGTAATACTAGTCTCTGAAGTCTAAAAAAGAGATAGAATGCTACTTGGGAGACGCCCTTTSAAGAAAATTTAAACAAGTGTGAAAGGAAGCAAGATCACTCAACAATATTTTGATGTTTAGAGAGTCTAAAAAGAGCTTAAATGAGACTCCGGGGAGCTCCTTTTCCATATATCCTTACGAGTTTGAAAAAGAGATAAAAGKCTACTCGRTTGCATTCTCATTTTTTTTTAGCATGATACCGAACTAATATTTTTCTTGTCAGTGTGACAAGGTTAAACCAAAAATATTACTTYGAAACCTACAAGTGAAGACAAATCTACATCCAAGATATTAGTAATATCTCCGAAAAAAAAATTAAAACCCAAAATAAGCTATAGATTAGAAAAAATGAACCCTATAATAGTGAAATAGGGAAAAAAATCATCTTATTTACCATTTCATTTTTACCAATCTCTCCTAGCATTGGTATTTTCAACTTTAGACGACGATTTTCAACCTTTTGGCACCGGAGATACGATTGACCATTTTCACATCTATCCAGATCAGGTTGGTCATTAACTCATTCTAATCATTTTCCACGTTTTAGATTTTCTTTTTAAGGTAGTGGATCGTCATCGAGGATTTCCCATACATCGGAGTAGATTTCTGGGGTAGCTAGGACTTAGTACTTCTAGAGGGTATAGACTTGGATGTGTTAGGTATGAAACCAAAACCTTGTCATGTTTTTTTTATTATTTTTTTGAAATTTATATTATTTTTATGTGTACAGAGAGGGGTTTTTAATAGATGGATTTTTTCATCATGCATATAAAGGTGCATCATGTACGGTGGCGATACCGACACTAGGGTGTCGTGGAGACATGCAGATATCCGTACAGAATGAGGTAGTAGTGGGAGGTCTCTGGGAGGTCGAGAGGAACCTCCGAGGTCTTATGATGAGTGTCCCACCTCTCAGGAGGTGATATGTACCCCTACATTTGTAGAGGCATGTAGTGGGGGTTCCTGAGAGTCTGAACCACTTGCTTCGACAAGTGGCTTGTGCAATGTTGTTCTTATCAAAGCACAATGTCGTGCAGGAGGACTCGGATCCTCTAGATGTGTTTTGTATTTTTTTCATGATAATATCATGGGCATGAGCGACCAAATTTTTCCCTTCTATGTACTTTTTGATGTAAACAAACTTTTTCTATCACGCAATATATATATATATATATATATATATATATATGATTTTTATGGTGCCATTGATGTTACAAATTACCTTGTGTGATGTTTTTAATGTACATGCAATTCATTTTATTTATAAAATTTTATCTATGGATAAGATACCGATCTAAAACATAATTTGTTAGAGAATCTGAAGTTTTGTTGAGTTCTCTTGGTATGTGTCTGTATTCTATAAATTCAAACATTCTTTCAAGGTGATGAAATCGTTGGTGGAGACACAATAGAGTAGGTTTGTGAACGATGTAGACTCGACTAAGATGACAAACCACGAGTTGAGAGTCTAGATTAATGATTATACGAGATAAACCTAGGGAGGTGGCCTCGGTTAAAAATCCAAATTCAGCATGATATTTTTCCATGTTATTGGTTGTCTATCCTAGGCAAACGCCTCCTGAACTCACCAACTCATCAGAGTGGTAAATGACCCAATCTGCAGAAGCAATGTTCTGGGTGTGTCGACTAGCGCCATCCACAAACCCGATAAAAATAGGAAAGGTAGATGTAATATGTGCATACAATCACAAGAAAAAGTATAAGTGGCTAAAACAAAACTTGTACATGTAAGAGAAAAAGACACACCAAAACAAAACTATAGTACAATAGTGTACAAACCACACATGCTAGATTTTCTATGCATAATATTTCTTATGTTAAATCCCATTCTGGGGTTCACCGAGAGAGATTCTGTCGTAGTCAATTAGCTTCTAGGAACCTCTATGTAATACATGTTTTACAATGTAGGGTCCATGCCACAGACGTTCTAACTTTCTTGTCCCTAGCTTATTGTGAGTCTCGTCTTAAATGAGTACTAGGTCTCCTTATGTAAAAGTACGAGGGTGGATGGATTTGTCATATTGACTCTTCATTCATTTTTTATACGTATCATTAATGCGAGCATCATTATGAT
>JASDQU011312477.1:25033-35296 GCA_032191745.1 Picea mariana
AAAGCTATGTATTCCACAGGGTGAAAGAATCAACATAATAAGAGAAGCCCATTCTTCTCTTATTGCTGGTCACTTTGGTGTAGGCAAGACGGTGGCTAATTTGCAAAGGTATTGCTATTGGTCTAAAATGAATGAAAGTGTTTCAAGATATGTTCAAGGATGTTCATTATGTGCCACAAGCAAACCTAGCAATCGAAATTTGGGTTTGTATACTCCACTTCCGGTTCCTTCTCGTCCTTGGGAAAGTATTTCCATGGACTTTGTAGGAGGTCTACCTATGTCTAAAAAAAATCATGATTATCTTTATGTTGTGGTTTATCGATTTAGCAAAATGTGTATTTTGATGCCTTGTAAGAAGCAGGTTATAGCTGAGAAAATGGCACAAATGTTCTTTCAGCATGTTTGGGTACATTTTGGATTGCCTAAATCCATTATTTCTGATCGAGATTCTCGATTTATTGGAAAATTTTGGTCGAGTTTATAGGCACTCATGGACACCAAACTGAAAAAGAGCACAACTTTTCATCCACAAACCAATGGTCAAACAAAAGTGGTCAATAGAACAATGGTGCATCTTCTTTGTGGTTATTGCAGAAAGCATCCTAAACTTTGGGATGAGCATTTACACTACATTCAGCATGCTTACAACTGAGCTAAGCACTCTTCAACTCAAACATCACCATTTGAAGCATGTTTTGTATATTTGACCAAATATCCTTTAGATTTTATCTTTGGGAAGGATATTGCTATTGATGGTCAATATGACATTGATAGGGTAGAATAGTTCATTGAAAAAATTCAGTCAATACATCAAATGGTACAAGAATAGTTGGAAAAGAGTCAAGCCAAGTACAAGACAAGACATGACAAGCATCGTGTTGATCACAGTTTCCAAGTTGGAGATGAAGTTTGGATTAACATTAGTAAAGAGAGGCTTAAAGGAGAAGGTAAAAAACTGAAACCAATTAGATATGGTCCTTTCAAGATTCTTGACAAGATTGGTAACAATGCCTTTCATTTGGATTTACCTCCTTTTTAAAGGCACAAATCCAAGCAAATCCAAGTGAATTGAGGTTGGAAAGGTGAGGGAACTATACCCTCATCTTCAGATAGACTGAAAGTAAACTTTTGGAGGTCCAAAAGATTGCCAATGGGGAGGTGTGATCCATGGGATCAAATTTTGCTCAAAATTCAAAGTGCTTGGAATCACTTCAAATCAAACGGGTGCTTAGGCCTCGTCATCACGAATCCAACGCAACTCAAACGGGTTCAAATGAACGTCAGATGAGTGAGATATCGCGTTCTATTCAAATTGTCAAACATGCAAAAAAATGTGATGACTGTACAGTGCGTACAGATGCTGAGTTGGTAGGGTCATATGACACGTGGAAGATGTTGAGTTGGCAGGGCCGTATGACATGTGGCAGATGCTGAGTTGGCAGGGCCGTACGACACGTGGCAGGTTTTGGGTGGCAGTCATGTGAACGAATTAGCATCCGACACGTGGCATATTTGTGGTGAATGGATTGGTGACATGTGGCCCAAGCAAGGGCCTCCACGTGTCACCTGGGCATGGGTTTAAATTTGTGGAGTTTACAAGACTCGACCCCGCGACCTCCGGGTAGGGGTAGAGCTTTGGGAAGGGCCACCCAACTGACGTGCCCACCATTAGTTCTTAACATATATATGGTTTTGATTGTATTTAAGTTTGAAATGTGTTATGGTTGGGCACGGTCCGGGCCGGGGCTAAGCCCCAGCCCCCAGTCACATGTGGCTCACCATACAACCACCTGCGCACGTGTTTCAAATGGAGTCGGAGCCCCACGTGCTTGAACACTTGGCGCTTAGCCTTTGGTTTTAAAACTCAACCCTTTTTTATGTGTGGAGGTGCGGTCATACGACCCATATGCCCAACGGTTTGGCAGTTAGGGGCTAGGTTCCCTAACCATCCTACAGTTTGCGTGGCTTTTCAGTTATGCACCCGGTGCTAGGTTTTAGCACGAAAATGAGCATAGAGGCTAGGTTGGACACACAGAGGTTCAATTTGGCGATCCAGAGACAACAAGTTTGAAGGGGAACTTCTAGGAAGCCTATCTTCTTCAATTTTTGGCCAAATCAGGTGCCGAAAAAGCCCAGCTAGGGGTTTTTGGACGTTCTGAAGCCATTGGAGCCATCTATTTGGCATTTTGAGCAATGTAATGTACATATTTTGGCACTCTTAGCAAATAATATAAAAGATCCATTGGATGCTGGACCAGGAGATGTAGCCCAAGAGAGGGATGAACTCCTTTATCATTTGCTGTGTTATGTGTTTACTGTTCACTGCATTTTACTGGTTATTATTGCATCTTGAATGTGTAATTTCTATAAAATTTGTGTTTGCAAATTGATCCTTTTGCATAAGAACACTAAAATAAAACTTGCAAATATTTTCAAGAATACAAGCGTTTATCATTTTCAGATCATTGAGATTCCCAACTTGAGCATTGGAGATGGGGAGTGTAAAGGATGATGAGAGCAGGATTAAAAGAAAAATTCCATGATAGAGAGAGGTTGATGTTTCTATGTAAAAAGTAGTCGAATTGTAAGCAATGAAGCTTACAACATGAACTGAGGAAGAAATCGCAGAGATGAAGGACATGATGCACTTAGCATAAAACACAGAAGCGCAAGAAGATGCGAGAAGGAAGAAACTAATGCAAGCAGAGCAGAGCAGTGTAGGAGAACAATGATGAGACTGATAAGCCATTGATAAATACCGTTTCACTGTAATTAATTTCAGCAAGCAAAGATTTATATCTCAGGGTGGTAGGGTGGTGCTAGGGAGGACTGTTGTCCTTAGAGTTTCAAGTGGCTTCTTGAACATGGGGATTTGTAGCTACCATCTGGTTGCAGACAGAAAACCCAGGGTGGTAGGGTGGTGCAATGGAGGACCATTGTTCCTTGTTATACAAGTTGGTGCCTGTGTGACTGGAAGTTGGTGCTTCCTTCTAGTGGGTGCTAGAGAAACTAGAGAGTTGCTGCTCTCAACAAGTTCCGGCTTGTTAAAGAAGAGATTGTAGCCTCATTTTGAGCTGGTGCTCAAATAAATATGATGTATAGAAATTAAAAGACTGCCTATCATTTGAAGAAGAAGAGGTTTTCTCCCTTTATGGGTTTCCTCGTGAATATTTGTCTCTGTGTATATCATATGTGTGATTGATGTTTGTTATTTTTGTTGTTCATGTCTTGCATAATATTGATGATCACTTGGAGAAGGTTAATAATATTTTAGTAGGCATAAAATTGTTTAAGCA
Source organism: Picea mariana (assembly GCA_032191745.1). Classification (NCBI taxonomy): domain Eukaryota; kingdom Viridiplantae; phylum Streptophyta; class Pinopsida; order Pinales; family Pinaceae; genus Picea; species Picea mariana. The sequence continues at coordinate 28,330 of JASDQU011312477.1, forward strand.
CAATAACAAATGATTCACCCCCTCCCCTCTCAGTTGTCTTAGTAATTCCAATAGGAAACCCACAATTTCCTGAAAATGGTGCTACAAAAACCATATCTTTGTAAGAGCAAGCTACCCATACCCTTTATTCACTTGGGGTTTTGAAGGAAGGAAACACTGGTCTATATAGGATTCAAATGTGGTGTTAAGAATTTAGCTTTACATTTGTGAAGCAAGAACCAAACAAGACTTGGAAAAACACATGGTGACATAAATCTATACCAAAAATAAACCTCTTATTTTGGTCATTGGCACATAGAAAAATACACACAAGTGAAAACCATAAGAGTCATGGGATTGAGAGTCTAACATGTTGTCTACACCACGCAAGAAGAAACAAGTGAACATATCTTCATAGTGTCGAATCAAAACTCAAGTTTGGAAAACGTATTAGGATAGATGGATATACCTATGGAAATCCACCCCTCTAGTGGAGATTCGATATTTTGAATATGGGATTCATAATCATTGTCCCTTGGAAAACAAGATTTTAATATCAAGACTATGGAAATTGCTTATGTTTTGTGACCTAGAAGATTTGGTCAACACAAAATGGTAAAATATTCTTAGAGAAAACCTCCCAATGATGTAACCAACATGAAGAATATCCCTTTAAAAGAGACCTTAGATGATCTAGAGGACTATTCATGGTATCTCTAAACAAACCCTAAATTTGGAAATTTTATGTCTTTCACTTATAAAGATATTCCCATGCCTTTACCAACATGTTTTGGGGTCCACGAGCTGGAAGAATGTGATTTTGTAACTTTCCAATTTGTAGAGGTCTTTGAGAGCTTTCCAAACATGTATCATGCACACCATTGGGATTTTAAAACAAAAGGTTATGGCCCAAAGAAGTTGACATGTCACTCCAGCTTTTATCTTCCTAAGGACCCCACATTTTCTTTCCAACTTCTAGGATTAGGGTTTTGTATTTTAGGTTTTTTATTACTTAGATTGGGGAAGGTAACCGCCATGGATTTTTCTGGTGCAAAAAATACAACTGATACAAGAATATTTATAGGATAAATGATCGGATCAAATCTTCCACAATTTTGAATGCTATTATGAAATACAAAATATGGATAGTAAGAGGTAGCTATAAGATGGGAACAAATACGTAAAGGAAGAGGTATCTAAAACTAAGAAATAATTAGCCATATTCAAGGATGACTCTATCACCAATATGGAAAAATTAGTGTAGGACATGTGCAACTACAACCATCCATCAAGGGTTATATCATTTTCTTCAAATATTAGTGGCACAAGTTACAAATTGGTAAGTTTGCCAAGAAAATCCCCTACAAGGTGGATACCCATAGGGATTTCATATATACTTGTCAAGAAATTATAGAGGAATTTGTCATTTTGAGAACACCATCAAACTCCCTAGGATAGGGGAATTCTTAGCATGCCACACCAAATGGAATGGCATTCCTCGTGACCATCAAGGGGTTGAGTCTCATTCCCCTCACAACTCTCAATATTCCTTGTTTAAGGCCCAACTATGTAGAGACTCCTTGTGGAGAATCAAGATCAAATGGATTGGGATTATATTCAACCCCCCTCTCCTATTTCATCCTACACCTATAAAGGAAATAGATGAAGAAAAAGATAAGGAGGAATGAAATAATGTAGAAAAGGATATAAGTTATCATGGAAAGGGAGTCATTAACTGATTTGTGGCATATGACCTCAGGAAAACATGTAAATAGTGGGAAAAATGAGGTAGAAGAAGGGGTAGAAGGAGAAACATTCAACATTTTTAAATTACATGAGGATGTCAAGATATTTATCTAGGGGGTTATGAGAGGCCTCCTAATTGATGTACATTGAGGCCCATTATAGGGATTATGTGACCTTCCTTATACACCAAAAGACATGTTTTGAATATGACTAATATAAATATCTTGGGATTTGTGCATTTGTATATTATGATATGATTGAATGATTGGTTTGTGTGATATGTCTTAGTCTAGTTGTGATTTTGATAAATTTAAGATTTCTAAAGGTGTGCTAACCTATTGCTCAAGCTGGTTGAATTCTAAGGGAAGTCTTCACCAACCTACATATGAGATAAAAAAGGGGATTATGTCACCTCTTCAATATCCAAATAATTCCATGTATTCAATGTCTTAAAACAATTAATCAAGCACTATCTCAATTCAAATCTATGATTGAGGAAGATCAATTTAGGAGGAAATTTGACCCTTGAAACAAGGACACCTGATTATAGGGATCCTTAAGACAATATCCCTTTAATCAATGACTGATTGAAGAGTTGATTAATGAGTCCTTTTTGTATAACTAGTAGTTAGGGTTTATCCTTAGTTTAGCCTTGTTATTTGTAGCATTGAAAACTCCATTTTGAGCTAGTGCATTTGAACTTATTAAGGACAAATTGTAGTTATGAATTAATCTCTTAATGGAGAAAGTGTTTTCTCATATTTATTTATCTTAGTGTTTTCTCTAGGTTCCTTGTATGTGCTATTATCTTTCATTTTTATAGTTGTCTTTAGTTAATCTTATCACTGTTTTTTGTTATGTACCATTTCCTGCAAGTATTCTTAGTTTCATGTAGTAGTTTTCCAGCATGTCATTTCAAGTAAGGTTAGATGCTTTGTGTCATTCATTAGAATATGTTTTAAACTCCATTTTGTAGAAATTTAATTTCATATTTACATGATATTTACAACATGTCAATTCAAGTAGAGTTAGTTAATTTATGTCATTTCATTAGTAGGTTCTTCTAACTTTGTTTTTCAGCCATTTAAATTATGTATTTTCCAACAACATAGTCATTTTATAGCATATCATTTCCATCTTTTATTTGATTTATGATATTTACATTTCATCCTTCTGTTCCCATGCTTATTATCTCATCTTATCCTATGATTCTAAGGTGATCCTTCCTTGACACCATTGGTTGATTGGGTACCCTTATGACTATTTACATCTCCCTCTCTAACAAAGTGGAAAACACTCTCCACACCCCATACTCTTGGTGCCCTTAACTTGGGGTAGATAGAGTGTAGAGAGATCAACATTGGAGAGTAAGGAAACATAAGTAAAGAGGTTGATATTAGGCATCCCTTCTTTTTGTTAGAGTAGTTCCAACATTCCTATAATTATCATGTTTTGTTTTTAGTAGATATTTGTCCTGGTGTAGTTTGGAAATATGTGCATAGTATCTCATCAAAGTATTATGTTCTTGGGTTGGAAATTTAAATTTAATATAAGGAATTCAAAATTCTTGTTTAAATTATTTGGCCCACCACACTCCCTATTTAGAACAACGACATTTCCAATATAACACCATCATTTTACCTAGGGTTACAAATTTGTATTTCATTGATAGACACAAGAAAACCACTAGGCACTTACCTTCTCAGTAGGGAACAACATCTCTTACAACTTGTTTCCTCCCCTTTGACACTTTCATAAAACATAAGTCATGGGATACACTTCAACTATCTGACTTAGACTTGTAGTATATACTATCACCAGTCTGATGTCTATGATCTCCTCTTTCACATTGGGTCACCAAGACACCATAACAATTTACAGTCCTCCTTGCACTACACCAATGATCCCTCATTATAGTTCCCTCATCTACATACTCATGGGATGATCTCTATAGTGATTATCTATGCAAATTGCATAAGCCATATCTCTCATTCAACATTTTCCCAATCCTTATTCTTTGTATATGGATAGATTACTAGTTTCACCATTGATATTAATTGATGGTTTGCATAGCCTATAACTCTATTTTAATCCAATTCTTTATGTAACTCCACATTTAGTTGGAAAACAATTGACAATCATTTTCCAGCATATTGGCATGTTTCAAGGTTTGTAGAAAGGAAGGAATGTTTTCAATCTAAATCAAGAGGAATTGATACAAAACAAGGGAATCCTTATCGAGTTCAACATCTAAGGAAATCCCAGGAATTCCCATCCAGACAACTCTCTCAACTAGCTAGCATGGGGAATGAGGGCCACTCCTTCCTTGAGGGCACAACCATCTAGGGGATTCTTACACATTTAATAAATAACATATTTATGTGTTAGTTGGATAGTTAGTTAGAGCATGTATTTCAATATTTGAGCTACGTGCATATGCATATAGTATTTAATTCCTAATTTTGAGTGATGTGAATACATATAATAGGTTTTTGACTTGGAGAAGTATGTAAACCTATAAGAAGGGAATTTGTCTCATCAATAAGACTAATCTATTTGATTTTCCTCATCAATAAGACTCATTAATATTTTGAAATTGTGATCTAATTTGGGTATGCACAGGGCACTTTAAGAGAAAGTTATTTTTATATTCAACCCTCTTAGTGTCACAAATATGATAGATTCTCTCATCCCACAGTGTTTTCAGAAATTTCCAACACCAATTCCAAGGCTCTTCCTAGTAGACCAATTGGGATAGTAAACCCTGGGGGAGATCTTCAAATACATCCCTTGTATAATCCACATAGATATGTGGGATCTACCATGAAAAATTGTATGGAGACCAATTATTAAGTCATAATAGTGAAAAATGCAAAATTCGCTTGCCATTACCCATACCATGGAAAAATTGGAGGAAAATTGTTTGACGTGAGATGATTTTGGCCCAAGGTTGGATGTTGTTGAAAAGTTAATTGGAGTCTAAGCATGCCATCAAAGGATACTTGGAGTTTCATATGAAAACTTGAATCCTACCTTCATTATCCTTCAAAATCTGGAGTAGACTAGAACTACTCGAAATATTGGTTGAAGAAGAAGCCTCCAACATAAAAAATGGCGGGCTTGGAGGCAAGTATTAACTTTAAATCTAAACATCAACAATAGGTTGCATACAATTTATATACACCATGCTTTAATCATGCTCATATTTACTTTATTTCATATGTAATTAAACCATGCTTGTTGAATGCAATTCACATTTCATGACTTTCAAGTAAACAATTTTCATCTCTTCCAAAATACTAAGCTCGCCAACTTATCTTCTCATTTTATTGAGTGTAGGTATCACCAAATAGGTACCTGTCAAATCTATCTTGCTCGAGTGAGGATAAATATATACTCGAAGAGGTTGAAAGTGAGACGTATTGTACTAGATCTAACATCTCTAGATCAACTAGAGCTGAAAAGGTAAGGAGAAGATTTCATAGATGCATGGAATTTTTTATTGCCAAAGGAGGGTCATGTGATTATGATGATGAGAGAATAGGTGACATTGAGTTTCCCTTCAGTTATAGACATCTAGTGCAATGATGGGTACCTAAGGAGATACCTCAATTGGATACACATTTATTCATCAATGGGAGGATGTATCACATCGCTCCATCGTCCTTACATGGATTGGGCCTATTTTCCATGGATGGCATAAAGGTAAAATATGGAACTGCAACTGAATTGATGGATTATGTTGGATCATGCCACAAATATAATCACTGGTTGATGTTGTTCCGATATACGTGAAGTATGCAAAGATACAGAGTTGCTGCAAATTATATACAACTAGTATACAACAATCAAAACAAAGGGGCGACTATGTATATTGATGGAAGGCCAAAAGATTCCAGAACATTGTGGGATTTATAAATAGGACACAACCAGGGAGAACAACTAAGCAACCAAATTTCATATTTGAGGGGTGTGAAGGAAATCATATATTCATATGTGCAACAAAATCAATAGTTTCAGGTGAAGAGTTGTTTATCGATTACAATTTGAATCAAATAGATGGACGAGATGCTACTATGGGGGTAAATATATTATATACCATTTAACTCAACCTTTGATCAATCACTCTTATTATTTATTCTTTTTCATTAATTATATTATATAACATTTAACTGAGCCATTTGCATTAATTGTCTTTCTTCTTGTATTGTGGCAGAGTGATCATGCCTGGAAGCCTGCATGGCATGGAGGTAGCTCCGATTAGATAAAATTTGATGTAATAATTATTATTATTATTATATAACACCAACGTATTTCCCGAGGAAGACCTAAATCTTGGTTTCAAGTTTGGTTTTCAAAGTGTGGTTTAATATCAAAAAATCTTGGGGCAGATGCCAATCTCCCCAATGATGAAAATGCAGGTAAATAAAACCAATAAGGCCATCACTGTAGTATACTTGTAAAATATATTCATGATTGGTTATATCACCAATAACTAAATGTTTATGTTTGTTTTAAGTAGGATAGAAAATGAAGCAGTGATGGTAGCGGTACTCAACAACTACCAGTTGATAGTGGGGAGCTCATGTCGCATGATATTGGGGAGAAGACTAGACATTCGGGTATGTATTCTTTAAAAATAGAAGTATCTATTATGATTATAAATATTTATTTGCTGACGTGTACTTATAAAGTTTCTTCTTTCAATGGAAGATCATGTATCTCATGAGGGTGAACTACAAGAGGAACAAACAATGCAACCAATGAACACACCAGTTGTCATGGCTAGACAGACAGGTAAAGAGAAATATTGTAATTTTATTTGAAATAATGAAACAATTATTTCAATAATATTTTAGCATATCGATATGACCGTTTTCGTTGTTACCGCTGATGCCCATTTTCAGCTGCCTCCACACCCTGCTCATCGATGTACCAAATGTATGGTACGTGAGGGAATGGAAACACAAACAACACAAGGACAGGGTGCAAGAAATACATTTCCAGATGAGGATGATGATATCCCACATGAAAAAAAATTAAAAATGATTGTATAAATTTATGACTTGTATTTTGATGACTATCGTTATTAATATGAATGAACATTTATATGAACTACCTCCTTATGCATGAATGTTTATATCTTTATATGTTTTCATGACTTGCCTACTTATGCATGAATGTTTATATGTTTTCTATGTAAACGAAATCATTTATTGGGTATGGAGAATTGAGAGTGATG
>JASDQU011312478.1:0-17136 GCA_032191745.1 Picea mariana
TATTTTTTGTTATGCATTGTTCAATTGCCTTAGTCTATGCTTGTTTTGGTGCATACAGGCCATGCTGACCGTTGACAAGCGACCTAAAGACTGTAATGCCATTATACCTGGAGAGCTTGCTATCCATTCAGAAAAGATCAATCTTAAGGGAAAGCCAATTAGGTATGGCCACACTTCCTAGCCTTCTATCCCTTATTTTGGGAAAAATGCATTTGATATTTCACTACTAAACGATAAAAATGCAGATCAAGAATGATACATCATGATGCCAAAATACAGTCACATACTAGTTTCATCCTCCCTACATAAGCAAGGAGAGCTAGTGTGTCCACTTTGGCTCTGATTAAGTGAAAGATTCACCAAGACTTTAAAGGTTTAATAATTAAGTGAAAGATTCACCAAGATTTTACAAGATTTTATAATTCAGTGAAAGATTTGCCAAGTTTTTACAAGATTTTATAATTCAGTGAAAGATTTGCCAAGATTTTACAAGATTATATAATCGACTAAAAGATTCACCAAAAAATATATATACATATTATATTATTGATAAAATAGCATTCAATTTTTCCTATGTATCACGGGGATTCGCCCAATTATTATACATATAAATTTAGGGGGGGTTCTTAAAATCACCCCTAGTGGCAGTACGAGACAATAAGCAACGAGTCCAATTATCTCTTGGATTTTGAACGATCTTATAAATCAAGGCGACAAATTTTTCCCCTTCCCGAACTGAATGGTACTCTTATTAGGCCTGATACGAATGAAAACTTGATCTCCTACTTTATAACTTAGATCATTCCTATGTGCATCAACATAACTTTTTTGTCTATCTTGTGCTTCCTTTAGTCCCCGCCTAATCTGAATCACTTTTTCTTCCATCTCTTGAATCAATTCTGGCCCAACTATCACTCGATCTTCTAACCTTTCCCAACTCAATGGTGTCATGCATGGCCTTCCATACAGAGATTCGTAGGGTGGCATTCCAATGGAGCTGTGAAAACTGTTATTGTAGGAAAATTCTACCAAAGGTAGGTACTTCTCCCAATGGGTTTGATTATCCATAACATACATCCTAAGAATGTCTTCCATAACCTGATTTACTCTCTCAGTTTGCCCATCTGTTTCAGGATGATAATTTGTGATTAAGTTCAACGAAGTTCCCAACGTTGACTGCAAATTTGTCCAAAACCTAGTTGTGAATCGAGAGTCCCTATCTGAAATGATCTTCTTGGGTAACCCGTGCAAATGAATGACTTCACTTATAAACACACGTGCCACATCAGTGACATCAAAAGTGTCTCTAATCGGAATAAAATGGGCACTCTTGGTCAAATGATCAACTATCACAAGAATGGCATTGTGTCTATGTGATGTGAGCGGAAATCCCACAAAAAAATCCATAGAAATGACTTCCCATTTGGACATAAGAACATCATGCGGTTGTAGGAGACCTGTCGAGTGGTGGTGGTCAGCCTTCACTTGTTGACACTCTAGGCACTTGGCGACGAAATGGACTACATCATGCTTCATGCCTACCGAGAAGAAAATCTTCTTCATGTCTACGTACATTTTCTTCACATCCAGATGTGTACAATAAAGTTCTCTACGGGATTCTTTGAGTATGATGCTTCAAATATCCCCACCTTCAGGGATGTACATCCTTCCTTGATATCTTAATAATCCATCTGCTTCCAGGCTATATCCTTCATACTTTGGATCTAATTTCCTTCCACTCTTGAGGGTTGAAGTAACCTTTAAATAACAACTATCTCCAAGAAGTTGCCCCAACACATGCTCCCTCAGATTAACTTTTAAGGGTACCAAGGAGAAGACACGTGGTCTCCTGCTCAAGGCATCCGCGACCACATTCTCTTTTCCCTTGATGTACGAAATTCCAAAATCGTACTCACTCATAAAATTACTCCATCACCTCTGCCTGACATTGAGATCCCATTGAGTGAAGAGATGCTTTAATCTTTCATGGTCCGTTTTGAGCTTAAAGTTTTGCCCCACTAGATAATGCCTCCAAAGTTTCAGAGCTAGCATTACAACTGCCAACTCTAAATCATGAGTAGCTTAAAGCTCCTCATGTTGCTTCAACTTCCTTGACGCATACGCTATCATTCTTCCATCCTGAATTAGCACAGCCCCCAACCCTTTTTTCGAGGCATCCGTGCAAACTGTGAAGTCTTTTTCCATATCCGTCACTCATAGAATTGGTGCACTAGTTAGTAACCTCTTAAGCTCGATGAATTCAATATCACATTATTCTATCCATTCATACCTAAACCCCTTGTGCTACAAAGTGGTGATGGGTTTCTCTATTTTAGAGAACCCTTTCACAAATCTCCGATAATAACCCGCTAGCCCCATGAAGCTTCTTACCTCATGAGCATTTTTTGGCACTGTCTATTCCATAATGGCCTTTACCTTTTCTAGGTCCACAAAGATTCCTTCACTGGAAATGATATGACCTAAATAATGAATTTCTTTCTAGAATAAAGAACACTTCAAAAACTTGCCATACAATTTGTTCTATCTAAGGCATGACAACATCACTCACAAGTGTTCCTCATGCTCTCTTTCATTCTTGGAATAGATGAGGATATCATTTAGAAAGACTTGTACAAAGTGGTATAAGTACTTTCAGAATACACCATTCATGAGGCTCATGAATATTGTTGGCGCATTGGTCAAACCAAAAGGTACTACAACGAACTCGTAATGCCCAAACCGAGTTCGAAATAAAGTTTTAGGAATACATCCTTCTTTAATTCTTAACTGGTCATACCCTGAAAGTAGATCAATTTTTGAGAAAATTGCTTCTCCTTTCATCTTATCAAAGAGATCATCTATCTGTGGCATTGGGTACCTATTTTTCACTATAGCACGGTTCAAGTCTTAGTAATCTATACACAGTCATAAGGAACCATCCTTCTTTTCGACAAAATTTTCTAGTGCACCCCAAGGTGAGACATTAGGCCTTATTAGCCCAAATTCAAGTAGTTCCTTCAACTGCATCCCCAAATCATGAAGTTTCTGCACCGTCATCCTATACAGTGTCTTGGAAATTGGCTCTGCACTGAGTTTTAGCTCAATGGTAAAATCAAGCTCCCTCTCAGGAGGTAAACTTGGCAACTCTTTCGGAAAAACATCCTTAAACTCTGACAATACTGGATATTGATCCAAGGAGGGTCATTTCCCTTCATTGAATGATTCCACTACATACAATCGACAACCTTGCCTCATGCAATGTTTAACCTTCATGGTCAAGATAAATTGTAGAGACACCTTCTTCCATACACCGTGGATCTCTACTGACCTTCCTTCATTGTCAACACAAAGCACCATTTTGTGAAACAATCTACCATAGATCGATGGGCTTCTAACCAGTCCATTCCAATGATTAGGTCATACGTCCTTAGAGCAGTGACGTACACCTTCAACTTTGTAGTACACATTCTCAGGTCTACTAGACAATTATCGATGCTAGGTCCTACCGCTTTTTTTTTCTTTTCCCAAAGCCATCTCGACTTGTTTCAAGTCATTGTGCTAGTAGGCTGCCAACCCACACTTTTCTAATGCATAAGGTGAAATGAAACTATTTGTAGCACCAAAATCAAATAAAATTTTAACATTGACATGATTAAGCATACCTGACGACTCCACCACAGTGGATTGATGCTCTGCTTGGCGGTTATCAACCACTGCATAAATATGTTGGCTACTACTCTCTCTTCCCATCATAGCCTTTCCTTGTATATGCACAAATCCTGCTTGCGACTCTAGACAATCACGCTGGTAATGAGGTCCTCCGCACCCCCAACAAGTAACCCGGGGTGGAACCTGGTAGGTGGCCTGGTGTGGGCGGCGGTGTTTGGTGGAACGTAGTGAGAGACTATGCTCAACGAGTCATAAGCCATAAATTTAGCACAAGCCCTCATGGTCTCCTCCCTAGAGCTTACTCTTGTGGTCGTGGGTTCGAGCAACCGAGGATGGAGTTTGCAACCAAAATGGTAACTCTAGTTCGTAGTGCAATGTGGTTTCCCCTTGTGGGCTTCCTTCGTGAGCTCTCCACCTCTTGGCTCGTGGTTTGGCGTTGGGAGGTGTTGACGCGTAGTGTATGGTTTCTTTCCCCTTGTGGGCTCATTTCTTAATGTAATTAGTCTCTTTTAATTAGTCATAAACCCCATCCAAATCTCGTTGATTAACCATGTATTAACATTAACAAATTACAATGCCAATCTAACCCTTACATTAATCAACTTTACTATGATTAATCAACATATTTATTCAATTATTTATTTATTATTTATTATTATTATTATTTAATAATTTAATTGCATAAAACTGAATACAAAATACAATTACAATAATAACAAATCAAATAATAATTTAATTTCTAAAATTAAAATAAATAAAATTGTAATCTCTTTTATTAAATAAATAAATACATTTTATAATTCATATTACAAACAATTAATCAATTATAATCAACTGTGGAAACCTTCATATTCAAAGAATTAATTAGTTAACTAATATTTATATATATCAACCTAATATATTAAATATTATACAAAATTAAAATACAATAATAATAAACCTAATATTATATCACATTAATGCTATAATGCATAACATTTGCGGAGTAATATCACCTATATATTTTCACGGGACAACAATACTCCAAAATAAAAGAATTAGGATAGAACAAGGTCTGTCATTAGATAGCTCAAAACTAGAGGAAACTTAACACTAAAGTTTCATGTAATGCATCCATTGCCTTCCAGACAAGCCTTCAACATAATCAATTTTGATTAGAAACAGGGAGAAAGGACGTTGCTAGAGTTTCTAGACTCCTAGTATCCTGCGACTCCTCTGACACGAAGCTCTCAAAGGTTTTTATAACCATACGAGAATTTCATGACTGTTCTAAACCCTCTATTAGTAACGTTTCCCAAACCCTCTATTAGTGGCGTTTTATCATATTTAGCGTGCATGACAAGTATTCATAAGCTTAGCTTGCACGACAAGTCTTCAGGAGCTTACCTCCCTAGAAAATCATGTTATTTGTGATTGCCCCATTGGCAACAACCTCAATCTTGATCAATGTATGAGATGAATCTGTTAAAAGATAAGGGCGCGAGGGAGTCGGTCCCAGTGTTTCAAGGAATAACTACAGTGATAGCTACAATGGAACTGATTTTGGGAATGCATGGTAGTAGAAGCAACAAATTTTTCTCACTGAATAGGTTGTGGGATTTCACACTCATACACCTTAACAAATTTATCTCCATTATTCAACAATGGGTTTTTCGTTTGATCGGATACAACATAATCATTTAAATGACTCAAACACTGGACATAGATTCCTGGGAATTCCACGGAGTTGAATCTTATGTTAAGGAGTTCGCGTCTTATATACACACATGAAGATTTCCGATCAAGACCCTCACAGATTCTTCACTAATATTCACTGATATTTTAATGCTTTCTGGATGCCTTCTCAAGTTAAAACAATAATCGACATCATTTTCATTTAAAACATGACTTCCCAAGTTAAAAAAAGAATTCTACCTCACCAAACAACTTCCAGAATTAAGAAATAATTCTTAATCAATCATTCAAAATAACATAATTGAATTCTTTGAGGTAGATACCAACATCTATAAATAAACAATTCCCCTCGTTCTTCTTCCAATAGTTAAGTCATCAAAATATTTTTTTTCCAAGGGATTTTGTGGCTGGGAGAATCCGACTGAAAACAAAATTGCATGAAGGAAGATGTTATCAACATTAACAATGAAATTCCAGTCCTATATCGATGTAATCACCCTGTTACTATGATTTTTATTATCATGTGGGAAACTTGTAACAAAACAATTTGATGGGTCTCTCAATTTCTTAGTAGTTGGATACTGGGGAAGAAAAGGGCTCTACAACTAGTCCCAAGTGGCATATCGAGAACGATTTTAAAACCTTCATTTTTACATGATATCTGGCTTCACTTACCTGTGATTTATTCCATATATGCATTACATTGAGTTCATTATATAAATTGGTAATAGATGGGAGGATAGCGAAGGATCTGAATATAGATTTCATCATCTCCACTGGTGACAACTTCTGTGAGGACGGGATAACAGGTGTAGCAGAGCTTTTTACAATCATTTTCTCAAATCCAAAACACAAAGAGTCTACAAAAGCCTTGTTTTTCTTCCATGAAATCAGATACATGTGCAGTTTTAGGAAACCATGACTATAGAGGGGACATTTTGGCTCAGTTGGATTTGGTTTTTGCAGTGGCTATAAGATGAATCGACTCAGGCTGATGAGAGAAATCAAGGTTCTAGTAGTTCATCACAGTGGACGTATTTTTTTGAAGTTAGTGGGGACGTGAATAACAAAGGGACAACAACCAAGGTTGTAGCCATTCTTGGTGGTTCTCAAGTGGTTGTGGATGCCTCAAGGTTGGAGCAGACCAGTTTGATGAGACAGATGATATAGAAAAAAAAAAGTTATTTTTTTTCTTTTTCAATTGGTTTTATTCATCAATTAACATTAGTGCTCTTGTTGCCAATAGTGTTCTTGTTTGGATCCAAGAGAATGTTGGTTGGGAGTGGGGTTTTTGAATTCCTACTGTTACCATGGGAATAATAGTATATTCAGTTATTGTTTTATACCGACATCAAAAGCCAGGGGGAAATCCCTTGACCCGGATAGCCCAGGTGGTAGTTGCATCATTTTTAAAATGGAGCATCCATGTTTCACGTGATAAGTCTTTACTTTATGAAGTTCAAGATAAGAAGTTTGGAATTGAATGAAGTCAAAAACTTCCACACACAGATGGATTCCTGTAAGATTACTACAAAACTTTATGATTTTTCTTTTTCTTTTTACACTTGTTTTTGATGAATTGCCTTGTAACAACCCAAATTGGACCCAAATTGAATTGCATATGAAGAGGTTGCAGACCATGTTGGCACAAAAACAAATCCTAGTGTTGTGGGTGGTTAAGCCGAGGTTTCAGTTTTGAAACCGAGCTCTAATACCATTTATAGAGCCTGATTATTTTCAGGACTCAAAATAATTAAAAGTTTTCTAAAATCTCCTACTTTAATGACTAAAATTTAGTTTATAATTTATTTCATGATTTTCTTATACTTGGAATAAACCAGGAATAAATAGTAACAACATAATAATATCAGCAACAACACCATAATAATGATAAAAACAACATAATACATACCTCCACCTACAGGTTGGTTTATCTAGTCCCTTTTCTGTCTAATCATGTTCTTGCCCAGATTGAATATTAACCTCCCAACCAACTAGGAACAACCTCTCTGGCTCCCTAGCTCCAGGAATCCTTGCGGTTTCTTGCCCCCCGAGCCCAAAATTCCCAGCAACAGAAGTGCCTTGTGAGAGTTCCCCAAAACAATTCTTCTAATTTCCTCCTCCTCCTCCATCTTTCAGAAATCCTAAAAACAAAAATGAGATCTTCTTCCAAGTGATCCCCTTCTTCCTTATCCTCCTCTCTCAAATCCCCCTCATTAATTCCCAGCAACCTTATCCATCGATTAATTCCCTAGCAACCTTATCCCCCAATTAATTCTCCAACAACCTTATCCCCCCATTAATTACTTCACCCACCTTTTAATAATAAAATAATAAAAGACTCATTAATATATTTTAATAATTAATTAAATTTAAATTAAAAACTATGATAAAATTAATCAATTTGGGTTGTTAGAGTTGGTATATGTTTAATGTGACCCCAACAAGCTATGCCATCATGTAATAGTCCCATAAGAGAAAGTGTGGCATGCCTTATCTTGCTATGATCAGTTGTTTCTAGACATGGAAACAGCCCTCTGATGCCTGCATATGATTGCAATAACGTCATGGAGTTCTCTAGAGATCTTCCAAAGGTCATTGACCTACTTGCACCAATCTCTCACACACCTTCAAGGAGGAAAAATTCTTGTAGAAGATTGTAGGTAGCAATTGGAATGGTGTGTCCTTGGTTTTTGGCATCAACCTGTTGTCCTCTTTGATAGTGATGCAAACCTTTTATGTTGTTATATGTTCTTAGACAACTTCTCCTCCTTGAATGGGAGATGAAGGAAACTTTTTATCTATGTTAGGATTCATTTTACACACCCTTCTCTTGGTTATGCAACTTCTATGATGAATATTTGGATAAAGTTGCCAACACATTGCCTCCCAATATCCACTCAACTTGCAATGGTGGAAAAAAGTCTTTTTCATTCTTGATGGACTACCTAACATAATCCTCCCCTCCATGTGCCTCTAAGTACACTATTGAATTAGAGAAGTATTTTTTCCATTCCTCCTTTAAAAGAAATCTGGCTTATGGCACATGTCATGCTTCTCCCAACAAGATTTTGCCTCATGGAATTTCTTCCCACAAAAAAAGAGGCCTCTAAGTACCAACAACTCACACTGATATGGCCTCTCTTCTTGCAGCAATGAAAAATGAGGGATGTCTTGTTTGATGAAGACCTCTTGGTATTCTTCTTCTTCTTTCCTTAGCTAATGAGTAGGCCAACTACGACATATCTTTCTCCTTCAAAAAAGTGGTCTTCATAGTCATGTGATTTCACATTCTACCATCAAATCCTAAGCCTTCAGACGTGACCCATAGTGTATCTATAATGGGGCTAAAGATGCCTCATCTTTCCTTTCCTAGCCCTTGTCCATCATAGCCCATATCCATTAGGAGCTTGGAACCAATGCCTCTAGTATGCTTTTAAAATTCACCAATTTGTTCTTGAGAAATGTTTATGAAAGTTGAACTTATTAGAGTGGTCTCGGTCATGGTTTTGGCCTTGATAGTGACAACGGATGGTGACTCTGCTTCCTAGTGCTCTTCGATAGTTACTTGTAGCCTTGCCAAGGCCTCATTCTCTTCCAATTCCTGTTGCAGTTGTGTCATCATTTGAGTGAGCCTATATTCATGCCAACTATCCACCTGAGTGACCTTTTCTCCTAGGTGTACAATATACATTATGTGCTTGTTCCACTCTTCCATGACAATGGTGAGGGAGTCTCAACATTCTTCAGACTTCTTCTTTACCAATGGAAACAGTTTAGCATAGGTCTCAAGGAGATTTTCCATCTCTACCATCCTCTTATTGAACATTTAGACCTACACCTTCAGTTGCTCGTTATCTTCTCAAAGTTGAGCATGGTTGGCCCTTAAGTATACCAACTTTTCTTTGCTTTCTTTACCCATGTTGAGGTTTGCAATGTTCTCTTCAAAGTTTTGGTAATTATGTCACAATCAAGGATGCAACTACGTTGATACCTTATGATCCATAAACAAGGGACTTATAGCCCACTTTAGTCACCAACATGGATTCTTTGCGGAAGTTAAAAATATGTTATCTATCTCAATCTTGTACAAGGTGTTTTTCCTTCAAGAAGGCTACTAGACATCTATCCTCCACCTATATAAGGATCTTTGTTCTTCTTTGATCTTTTGACTTACTTGCACACAATACATCCAACTAACTAGAAATGGTAAATAATAAGTGAGGTTACTGATGAGTCAAAAACCACTATGTCAAGTATCTAACTCTACATAGCTTGATGTCCCATATGCTCATTAGGTCTTCTTCAAAATATTTATGGAATTATTGTGTGGACTCCAAAGATGCTTACAACCCCTTTTTCCTTTGCCTCTAAATTGTCATTTCTTGGAGCTACATACATTGATTAGTACAGATATGATGTTCTGCTAAGAAGTATGCTCCAACTATGGTTTCTTTATGAACCCAAAGTGAACTCTTCTCTAGAACAAGAACTTTGCTCCAAATGGTGAGCTTTCTCTTCTTGTTGTTCTCAAATGCTAAGAGGCATGATGACCAACTAACTAGAATATTTTAGTCCTTCAATACCATTGGAGGCATTCATATGAGTCTCTTAAATTTTTTAGATTTGGTTTCTAACTCTGCATCAAGATGGTGAGCTTTCCATGTTCTTGCAAGTTGTGATTCCTTAAGTGGGATTCTCAAACCAAATGAAAATCCACTTATGGAACATCCACCAACTTATTCACCATCTTTGTATGCTCCATACTATTGTTCACTATCAAGAAAAAGAGGGTAAATTAATTTAACAACAAATTTTTGCTTGCCGATGGAAATCATCAAACACAACAAATGTCAATTTGGTGGATATGGATTCAACTTTAAATTAATTTAACAACAAATTATTTCTTGTCGATGGCAATCATTAAACACAACATATGTCAATTCAGTGGATATGGATTCAACTTTCCTGAGCATTGATGCAATTTTTTATTTATTTAAAAGCAAAGTAGCAAATTATCGTAACATATAAATTCAAACTGAGAGTAACATTGTAGGCAACAACAAGTTATTAAGCTATATTAATTCAAATCCATGGAGATTCAAAGCTTAGTTTGATATGTAGCAATTACAATTAATTGGCATTCCTACACGTTGGAGCAAAGAGAAATGCATACAATGTCTCATAGCAATCAATGGCCAACTAAGAATGATCTAGGAAACAAGTCCATTAGGATTTCCTTGATGCCAAACAACCTCCTACCACTACTTACAACCCATATGGCCTCTATTTTACAAGCAAATGGAAACTCAACATGTGGATAGCAGTTCACACAATGGAGAAAGAAATTGAACTAGAGAGAAGTTAAATTGACCAACTAAAAATTATATCGACCATACTAGAATGTAGTCAACCAAGGGAAGTGGAATTAAACCTAGCTAAGTATTGAATCGCTCAACAAGTGGATTAAGTCGCCCAGGGAAGTGGGAATCAACCCAACTATGAAAAATTTGAGCTAGGGAGTGTGTATGCATGTGGAGAATTGAAGACACTGCAAATAAACAAATTTCAACTCAGGGAGTAAAGTGGTAACTTTCAAGAAAGAGAAAAACACTAACGACTATGAGAAAATCAATTTAATAACTCCCATTATACTTACAACAACTTCAAAATGATAGTCATTGATCTCCTAACTAACAAGAAATTGACAGAGATAAATCTATAGCTATTGCATTCATTGAGGATGTATGAGTAACATACTTTCTGAATGAAAACTCAAAGACAACCCTCTTCGAACCATTAAAGAAATTACAAGCTATAATTTAATTGTAAGGAAAATACTCATACACATAGTCAACCCATCAAATAACGAGGCAACAAGTTATATGAAGAAAAGGAATATTAAACACATCTGATTTTCTCACAACAATACATAGAACATCAATCACCATGAACTCAAAATTTTTATCTTGTAAACTCAAATGGGTAAACTAGCTTTGAATGGGGGCTCAATATTTCATTTGGACAATCTCTAGTACAAACAACTCTTGGCTCTCTACATCTCGTCCTCTCTTGCCCCAAAAGGTACTTGAGCAACTCTTGGCTCTCTACATCTATTACTCTCTTGGCCAAAAAGATACATTAAAAGTAAAATTCATGAGACAAAGGGATCAGGGGAAGTCCAACAACCACGACCCCTTACTTTCCATTTTTGAACATTCTCTCCTATTCATTTTTTTTTTATTTCATTTAATTCTCTATTTTCCTTTCTCTCTTTTCTTTTATTTCTCTCACAATTATTGAATATTGTACCCATTTATTAATTCAAATCCATTAAAAAATTGATATTTGTTTTTATAATAGCAAAAAAGTCCAAAATCCTTTACTTCAAACATACGTTTTTAATTAAGTGTCATATTTTAAAGAGTAAACATGCATTATTCTATAAGCTCTTTTATTTGTATGTTTTCATTTACCATACAAATAAAGTTCAATTTAAAAAGTAAACATGCCTCTATGCTGCTCTATGAGCTTTGCTTTTCTATTGACACATTAAAAAAAATTAAATTTATAAATACTAACGATCATGTTACATGCCTATGAAACTACCAAAAGGAAATCTTTAAATCCTATAAAAAGGAGTGCATTAATCACAATTTATAGTTTTTAAACTAAAAAGTTGAAAAGTGAAAAGGATTACATTTTTTAAATATAAAATATCATCTAAAATTCAAATACAATGTTTTAAATTAATCATATTCATTGAAGTATTGTTTTCTAATATCTAATAATGAAAATTTAACATATTACATATAATATGTTATATCATATTACATGTAATATGTTATAATATATTATAAATTTCCACTATGTAAACTGTTATATTAAAACAATTAATTTTTTCATGTAAATGTATTTTTAAAACATTTTCAAATTAAAAAATAAGTAATGTTTTTGAAGATTCACTGTTTTTTTTCCATAAAAATATTTATGACCGGACAACTAGATTCCTTTTAGTCATCATTGATTCTTAATCTTGTAAAAGCAACATTTGCATCTCCAATGTTTACAATCACAACCTCTATATACACAATTAATTGTGATAAAATTATATATAGAAAAAGCAATGAGACAAAAGATCCATAAAATAGTTTCATTAAAAAAAAAATTTCAACCTAAATCCATACTAAAATATATCCAAAGAAATAATAAGTATTTTCCAACTGGGACAAGCACTTTAACAATGCCTCCATCCTATACAAATCTTAGAACAAGTTGAGAAATATTAGATTAAATTTTTGAACTAAAGCTTCTGAAAAATATTAATCTAACATTTTGAACTAAAGATTGAAGCACTTTTAAATCACTAAAGATTTTGAAAAATATTAATCTAACCTTCTACTAAATATTGAAAGCCAGATACGATATTGAGGTATTTTCCTGGAAGAAGACCGGGTAATCATAGATCAGCAATCAAAGCTTAGCTTAGTTATCCTTATTACAAACCGTATATGTGAATATTGAAACACTTTTAAATCAAATAGACACATCAGATTTAAATTGAAGCAATTTTATCAATATTTTAGCATTTTAACCGAAAGCAACATCTAATACTAAGAATAATTGAGAGGGACATTCTTATGTGAATCTTGTATCCGGTGACAAGAAAACAGTTCAGTTACCATGCTGCCAACTTTCTACACAAGCACCATCAATTAGTAAGCACAAAACATAGTCTTTGCAACAACATTAAGCTTAAGCTGTCTAATTTTGCAAACAAAATTTTTAAATGAGATTGATAACTCTTGTAATAACAATGAAAACCTCCTCATTAGAATTTATGCCAAGAATCTTACAAAATAAATTTGAATAAACTCCCGCAATCATCAATCAACTGGCCGAAGTAGAATGATACCCTTCATTATATAATCACTACTCTTGCCATAGAAAGAAATGTGAATGAAGGGAATTGGCATGCTACTACCCACTCACTCATAGCAAGCATGAATTTGATAATGATAATTCATGCATTAACAATGAAAACCTCCTCACAAGCATTTAGGTAAAAAATACAACAACACTTATGAAAGAATGCCATTCAAAGTTTTCAATTTGTTCTATTTTTCTTCCTTCCAAGTGCACATAATGTGCCTTGATCTTCCTTCTTTTTTAGTTTTTATTCTTTTCTTCTAGATCAAAATGAGTTTGTACTTTAATGGCATGGCCCTGCATGATTTCTTTGATCTTTCCTGCTGGCATTTTTCTTTCCGTTCATTACAAGAATAGCTATTTGGAACAAATTTGGTGCAAAAAGATCACGTACTCTCAGTCTTCAAGTTTGTGGAATGCAAAAGAAAGAATCATAGAATATTGGTTCGCAATCAACCACCTAACAATCAACCACTTTTGTTAGTCTTTTTATTTGACATTTAACATAGATTAACTTCCTCCCGTTCCTCCCAATTTTTTACTCTTTCTGCAACAACTCTAAATTTGAACTGTGAAATTCTACAACAATATCTTAACAAAATCAATAACTTTATCAATAACAAGAAAATATCCTCACAAGTATTTACAACAATAGGATCAAGAGATAAATGCATGCGATCATTAATCAACTAGCAAAAGAAAAAGTATATCCTTCCTTATATAAGAATATATAATGAAAATATAGGGAATTTTCATACTATTACCACTCACTCACTCACTCATAGAAAGCATGTAGGAAGCATGTAAGTGAATGAGTGAAAGAATGAGATTTAAAGCTTTCAATTTAGTACAATAGAAAATGTTTTACTTCATTTTTTTTGGTTTTATGCCTTGAACATATCCATATATGGGGTTTGAATACAATCTCTATCCAAAAAACTAATTCACCTTACTCATTAGTAAATTAGATCTATTATTTTCCACATGATAAAAGACTAATTTACAAATATTATTATTTGTAAATAATAGTAAAAAGATTAAATTAGAAACCATGTTACATGGTTATAAAACTACCGATCGAAATCCACAATTTCCATGAAGAGGAATGCACCAATCCTAATTCAATGTCTCCTATATAGGAGATGAGCATGACAATCTTTAGTTAATTGCAACATTCCTTGAAACATAATGACTAAAGGTGTTACAAAATTAATGAAGAGGAATGCACCAATCCTAATTCAATGTCTCCTATATAGGAGATGAGCAGGGCAATCTTTAGTTAATTGCAACATTCCTTGAAACATAATGACTAAAGGTGTTACAAAATTAATGAAGAGGAATGCACCAATCCTAATTCAATGTCTTCTATATAGGAGACGAGCATGACAATCTTTAGTTAATTGCAACATTCCTTGAAACATAATGACTAAAGGCGTTACAAAATTAATGAAGAGGAATGCACCAATCCTAATTCAATGTCTCCTATATAGGAGATGAGCATGACAATATTTAGTTAATTGCAACATTCCTTGAAAAATAATGACTAAAGGCGTTACAGAATTAACAAAAAGCTAGCAAGAAGAGTTAACAAATCAATTAAGTTATTGTTTTCAAACTCAAGTGATATTATTAGCATACTCAACAAAATGGAATTGCATCAGAATAATCAATTATCAATCAAGATTCGCATTTTGAAATGTAAAAAGAAATAATGTCTTACCTTTTGAATCCTTGCATGCTATTGAGTATAGCCTGCTTTATGTTCTCTAGTCACAACCGAAGATTTCAAAGGACAATTAAAATTTTCTATCATCTTCGCATCATTGTCAGTGTTTGACATTTCTCCAGTCACGTTATCACTCATATTTATTCCCCTCAAAGAGAATACATATGAGTGATAACATGGGAAGAAAGGTTGGTGGGCGGGCTTGGCAAACACGAAAATATTCATTCACCAAAAACGTGAAGCCGGGGAATACATAGAGTGAAGACAGGGGAATACATAGAGTGATCCACCTTGGATGGGTCTCCTTTCCTGTGGGAGTAAGCTTTCCGGTCTTTAAGAGAAGAGGACCGATCAACTATGGTGTATCATGCTTATTTTTCTTCCAAAGGACAATATTTTCATCTCCAATGTTGATAATTAAAATCTGCATCACTACACAACTCTGTAAAATCACACATAGACATACATACAAAAGTAATGTAATAAGCATGTATTTAACATTTTTTATCCACATCATACCATTATGAATTCACATCATTAATAACAATATCCAAATTTAATGTTTATGAATTCACATCATTAATTAGATCCAAATTTAATGTTAAAAAATATTAAAAAAAAAGAAGAACAAAAGTTTAAAATATACTTTCCCTTAATTAACTTAAAACAAACATAATATGCATCCAAAGTATACAAGAAGATAATATTACAATATACTTTCCTTTAATTAACATAAAACAAACATAATATGCATCCAAAGTATACAAAAAGATAATATTACCATATCTAGGCAAACCCTTTCACACTGATTCCATACACAAGATGATAAGTACATTCATTAAGATGATAAGTACATTCATTAAGGACAAAGTTTTAAAATATACTTTCCCTTAATCAACATAAAACAAACACAATAACATAATATGCATCCAAGAACAAAGTTTTAAAATATACTTTCCCTTAATCAACATAAAACAAACATAATAACATAATATGCATCCAAAGTATACAAGAAGATAATGTTACCATATCTAGGCAAACCCTTTCACATTGATTCCATACACAAGATGATAAGTACATTCCTTAAAAATTTTGGGAACCTCCTAAATAATAAAGTTTAAAGTTTTTGGAACCCTCCTAAATAATAGATTTTTAAAATAAGCATATTCATACCTTAACCGAAGCCACATTATCTAACACAAATAGTAAAATTAATAAAGTTAAAGAACAATTGCTTCCATCATTCATTGGGAACCCTCTTAAATAATAGATTTTTAAAATAAGCATCATTCATACCTTAACGAAAGCCACATTATCACCAATAATAAAATTAATAAAGTTAGAGAATGGTTGCTCGATCTTGCCACCCTTTGCATCAACATTCAAATACCATCCACTAATAAATGTGAAACGTATCTACAATTCAAATTCTTCTCTTTCATTATACTTTTCTATTTGTTTAACATAATTAAGTTAAGTTCATAATATATTCAATGTTTATATTTTCAACTTAAATACTATAATATATTCAATGTTTAAATCTACAACTTAAATATTGTTATTTTATCATATTTTCTAATTACTTTATATAATTTATTTGAGTTAATAATATATTTAATATATAAATACTTAGTCTTTGTTAAGGAAGATGGCACCTCAAAGGAGTGTTTCAAGAAAAACACCCATCTGAAACAGCAAGGGCAACAAAACAACTTTGTTTTCGGTGCGAGCTTCCCATTTGTGAATGGAAAACCCTTTTTTAGAATTGTCAACGTTTCACAAGTTTCTAGCTTACAAGAAAACACTATTAGAAAAGGGAAAAAAAAACAAATATTCAATTTAAAGGAATAGAGAAAAACACTTGTTTAAGCAAAAGAAGCAAAGAGTTATCTTTCCTTCGTCCATTATCCAGGTTGAGATCCAATTTACCAAGTTGACTCATCAGCAGTGGTAAAATCAGAAGTAAAGCCAAAGGAAGCTAGAGAGGCCTTTCACAAGTTGCAATTAGAGTAGCAGATCTAGTCATAGAACCAGTTCCAATATCCAATTTAAAGCACTAGAGAAAAACACTAATAACACACTTTCCTTTCTATTCAATAAGTATAGGTTAGAGTTGATATATATATATATATATATAT
>JASDQU011312481.1:20227-37782 GCA_032191745.1 Picea mariana
CTGGAGTACTTAATTCTATTGGTTCTTCTCTTTGTTGTTCTATTTGTGGTTGGGAATGTTTAGATAACTTTGAGCAATAATAAAAGTTTAGTTGACTTCATTTGGTTTCTCAGATGCAGCACTTAGTTTTAGATATCACGATGATGATAGTAATATTAACTTTCGATGCAGGCATTCTACGGATAGGGAAGTTGCAATTATGATTCTCATGGCATATCTGTCATACATGCTCGCTGAGGTAATGATATCCTATTAGTAGCTTGTGCATGGCTGATGCATGGCGCTTTCTTGTGGTGTCTTGCATTTGGAATATCAGTTTTTCTGTTAACTTAAAAAATGAGAAATGATATGAAATGCACATTTCCCTAATCTGTGGTCTAATTAAGGAATCTTTGTGGCAGCTATTCGACCTAAGTGGGATTCTGACAGTTTTCTTCTGTGGGATTCTTATGTCCCATTATACCTGGCACAATGTTACTGAAAGCTCAAGGATTACAACCAAGTATGTTATAATACTCTTCTGAAATATTGAACACCACTACCAACAACCCCAGAAAGAGATCTGTCTGACTACATTAGGAAAGGTTTTCCTGTTATTTTGTCACTTTTATGCTATAACACATGTTACTATGTAGGAGCTTTGTGCAGTGCAGTTTTAGTTTTATTGTAAACAATTGGTATGGTTTCCATAGGATTTTTGGTCTTGCATATGCTAATTAAGATCGGAGTTCAAGTTATTTATCTTACTTGGAGGCCAACTCAAGGGACTCAAATTCGGAGAATGGGGGAAGGAGCTCATAAAGGTAGGTATTGTAGATATCTTGATCCTCGTCCTCAAACAATATGTGCATTTAAGGTTCCCTTGCATGTAGTTTTAGTAACCCAACAGTTAGCACATGCATACGTTAATAAATATAACACACCTCTAGATCTTTAGAACTATATAATGCTGATCTAAACTCTAACATGCATGAAATTAGGACACAAGTGTTTTTGGTCAACACGAACCTGGATAAACCCCCCCCCGGGGAAAACCATTTTGGAATATAAGTCTATATAAGTGATGTAAGAAGTGTGAGATAAAACAAGTACAATAAAACAAATGAACCTGTTACAATGGCAGCCCCTTTCAAGCTGCTAGACAGGTCCAAGAAGGTGAATGCGCCCAAGCATGGTGTGGCCTCCTCACTTGTTGCTCAATCCCACTCTAGCCTTGCACCCTTGCTGCTTAATGCCTTGTAGAAGAAACCCTTTCACAAAAATCAACCCTTGTGTGCTACCTCTCCAACAAAACACTCCAAACTGCAATCTGACAAGTGTAGCTCCTCCCTGCTAGGTGTGCGCCCTCCTTCAAGCAAGTATGAACACCACTAAATAATGAGAGTCTAAGCTTCTTAGAGCCCTCCATGGAAGGAGGCGCCCTTGCTTCCCTCATCCATAGCTTCCATTCCCATCTCCATTGCTGTCCTCTAGCTCTCCAAGTGAACAAAAGAAAGAATGAGCCTCCTTAGGCCCCATGTGCCCCTCTTGAACCTCCATAAGGAAACCTAAGAGATGGATGGCTAAGATCTCTCCATCCATTCTCTAATCAAAGGTCGAGATCATCCCACAATAATCTCACTCACAAACCCACTTTGGGTTAAGTTCCCTAAGTTCACTTTATGTCCCCTCATTCACCCACTTAGTGAATAATTAGTCACTTTTGCCTTAAGTGACAAAAATTCAAGTTTTTGACTTAAGTGAAGTCAAAGTTGAATCAAACATAAAGTACAAGGTATGTAGTCCCAATGTATTTCCCACTTGTGGTTAGAGACTCAAAACCACAAGGGGACCACTTCCCAAGGTGCCCAAATCTCAACACTCCCTCTTACCGAGGAAAGTGTTTCTAACCAAGCCCATCTTGTCTCTGAAGTAGACATGTTTGCCCCTTGTCAAGGCCTTGGTGAGAATATCTGCAACCTGCTCGTCAGTTGGAATATACTGCAACTGTACTGCCCCTTGCTGAACCCAATCTCTGATGAAGTGGTATCTGATCTCTATATGCTTTGATCTGTCATGGAAAACTGGATTCTTGGAGAGTTTGATGCAACTTTGATTATCACAGTGAATGACAGTTAGAGGCAACTCCTGACCAAATTATCCTACCAGCATCTTACGAAGCCAAATGGCCTTGCAACTGGCCTGACTGATCACCATATACTTTTCCTTGGCTGAACTCAAAGCAACTGACTTCTGTTTTCAACTGTATTAGGAAACAAGTCCCGACCCCAACCCAAAACAACACCCTGAGGTGCTCTTCCTATCAGTAGCACATCCTGCCCAGTCTGAGTCTTTGTAGCCAACCAAATTGACTCCATCCCCTCTGATATAGTCCAGGCCATAATCGCCTGACCCTGCAATGTATCTCAAAACATGTTTTGCCCCAATCCAGTGAACACTCCTAGGCTCTACCATGTACTGGCTGAGAGTGTTCACGACAAAACAAATATCTGGTCGAGTGTTGACCAGATACATCATTGATCCGATCAACTGTCTATATATTGTAGCATCCACCAACTGGGAATACGAAGTGCTAAGCTTCTTCCAGTTGGTGACCATGGTAGTCGACATAGGCCTGCAGTCCTCCATCTGAAACTTGCTCAAAATGTCTGCAACATACATCCCTTATCCTAGGAAGATGTGACCCTCCTCCTGCCATACCTCCATGCCCAAAAAATAGTGCATTAAACCGATGTCACTCATCTCAAACTCTGATGCAAGTCCCAGCTTTCACTCAGCTATGAGATGCTCCGCTCTCGTGATGAGCAAGTCATCCACATACAAAATGAGAATGAGCGTGTCCTCACCTCTATTGATGTAATAGAGGTTAGGATCAACATCGCTCTTCTCAAATCCCATTTGAAGCAAATATGTGCCAATGTGCGAATGCTAAGCTTTGGGAGCTTGCTTCAGACCATACAATGCCTTTCTCAAAAGGCGCACGTGAGACTCTCTCTCACTCACCTCGAACCCCTCGAACTCCGTTGTGAAACTAGGTGTTGGAAAAGACCAAAAGAAGCTTGGGAAGAAAGGGTGTGTGTGTTCTGCACCTCCGGAAAAGTGGAAACAGAAAAACATTTCATTTTAGAGTGTGAAGCCTTCAAAGACACTAGGGACAACTATATAAGTATCTTGACAGCTAGCTCTTGGAATAACTTATTCAGCAAGGGGATAGTGGAGAAACTGGGGGAGCTCATCATCAAGTTGAACAAGAAAAGGGATGAACTACAGAAATCAGTGTGTGAAAGTTGATCAGGAAAAGGGTTGAACTATAGAAATCAGGGTGTGAGGTGGTTTGTCCCATAGGCTATTGTTAGCCTCGTGGATGTTAAAATCATTTTCTTTTCTTTCTTTCTTTCAATGTACACCTCCTCCTCAATAAAGCCATTGAGAAATGTGGTCTTTACATCCATTTGATGTATCCTCCAACCCATCTCTGCCGCTATGGCAATAATACTCCTAATGGAGTTGTATCTTGCAACTGGTGCGAATGTCTCATCGTAATCAACTCCCTCTACCTGAGAGAATCCATGCGCCACAAACGAGGCCTTGTGTTTCTCTATGCTGCCATCTATAGCATACTTGGTCTTGTACAACCATCTCGAGGTCACAACTGACTTCCTCTCTGGCCTCAGAACCACCTCCCAAACATCATTGCGCATAATGGAGTCATACTCCAGCATGGCCTCTCACCAAACCTGCTGGTCAACTGCCTGCGCAAATGTTTGTGGCTCTACATCTGAGATGCTCGTCACCATCGCCAAGTAAGACCCAAGCCTCTCTGGTGATTTGCTCTCTCTGAACTGTCTCTTGGGCTCTCCTATGTTCTCCTTGGATTCCTTCAGGGTCCCCTGAAACCATCTTGGTTTCCTCTTCACTGGAGTAGTTAAAGGAGAAGTAAGATCTCCTCGCCCAAGAGTATCTGCTTTGTTGGGTATGTGTTATATTCTTTGCATGTGTGTGTGTGGGAGCATCAGATTTGAAAATTGTGCTATATTCTTTGCATGTGTGTGTGTTGGGCGTGTTGGGTGTGTTAGATTTATTTTTGGGTGGTTTTTTCTATTTTAGTGGATTTTGCTATTTTTAGCGATTTTCTAAATTAATCTCGGATTAAGGGATTAGGGTTTTGGTAGCTACGAAATACCTAAAATATTGTATATATTATATTTTGAATGGTGAAATTAATACAATAAAAAGTTGAAAGGTGCGACACCAAGGAAGGCTGGTTTTCTCCCAGTTAAGGGTTTCCAACGTAAATCTCTGTGTACTGTGTATATGAGCCATTGATTAATTTCTGTTTTGTTTAAGAATCTGTATGCATTGCATTACTTCATAGGTTTAAAACTTACATGTGGTATCAGAGCTCGTTTTTGGCTTCAGGGGGACGCCTTTGTTGCTGAGGGTTTGGCTCAGTCTTGATAGATCAAGTTTATCTTGGGTTTGTTATAAACTTGGGTTCAGTGGGAGCTTTTGTAGTGGTGATTCGAGTGTAGAAAGAGGAATGGCGAGCTCTTCTAGAATCGAGATAGAGAAGTTCAGCGGTAAAAAATTTGAGCTATGGAAGGTCAAGATGGAGGACCTTCTTGTAGACAAAGAACAATGGATCGTTGTGGATCCTGGTACACATCCTACTGGTACGCAGTCTACTGGCACACAGTCTATTGGTACACAACCTACTAGAACACAAACTACTAGTACACAACCTATTGGTATGTCGAAGGAAGATTGGGAGAAGTTGGATAGAAGACAAGGAGTACTATTTGACTCTGCCTGGTAGATTCGGTGTTGTTGAATGTCTCGGGAGAATCTACAGCCAAGGAACTATGGGATAAGTTAGGGAATTTGTATCGATCAAAGTCCATGGTAAACAAGTTGTTTCTTCGAAATAAGTTGTATCATCTTAGGATGGAAGATGGAGATTCTGTGACAGAACATTTAAATGCCTTCAATACTCTGGTAAGTCAATTTGTCTCTGTTAATATTACGATTGCAGAAGAAGATAAGTGGATTACTTTGTTATGTTCTTTGCCAAAATCTTGGGATAATCTAGTTGTAGCAATTGGTAGTACCACTCAATCTACATTGAAGTATGAGGATATAGTTGCATCCTTGTTATCTGAAGAGATGAGGCGGAAAAGCATGGATGGTCAGAGCACAAATGCTTTATTTGTAAGAGGCCGTACCTAAGACAGGAATCCTAGTAAGTCTTTGGGGGGGAGATCTAAATCAATAGGTAGATCTAAGTCTCTAGGAAAATCTTTGAGGAAATGCTGGAAGTGTGGTAAAGTAAGGCATTGTAAGAAAGATTGCAAGTCTAAGAAGGTTGATAAACCAAAGGGATCTGATAATACCTCTTCCACAAAGGCAAAAACCTCCACTGAAGGAGGTGATGTTTACCTGGCATCTACATGTACACATGCAGACCATGGTGTATGGTTGATCGATTCAGGTGCGTCATATCACATGACTCTTCACAGGGAGTAGTTCTGTGAATATGAAAAATACGATAGTGGTGATGTATTCCTAGGAGATGACTCGACAACCAAAATCATGGGACGTGGAAGGGTTAAGTTTTTGCTAAAATATGGAAGGATTAGAACTCTCCCCGGGGTTCTGCACATTCTAAAACTAGCTAGGAGCCTAATATCTGTAAGCAAGTTGGATGATGCAGGTGTGGATACTGTATTGGGAAAGGGCACTTGCAAGATGGTATGAGGAACAATGGTGTTGATGAGGGGAGTTCGGTGTGGAACTCTGTACAAGTTGTTGGGAAACAGTTATACTAATGGGTGTAACAGTTCTGTTGTCCCTGAGCAGAGAAATAAAGAAGACAAGACCAATATTGTCCTTGGAAAGAAGACCATTTTGTGGCATCAAAGACTGGGGCATATTGGAGAAAAGGGTCTGTTGACCACCTATTTCGACTAGGGGGTCAACTACATGTCCCATGAAGATATGTACCCGATGGTGCAACAAGTTTGAAGACTTTCTGGTTCTACAAGGCAGTTTTGGCCTCGACACTTCATTTTGTAATTGGAATTTCCGCTCCCCTGAGTGGGATAATAATGTAATAGGTTTGCATGGATCATAGTTTAGGTTAGTTGCCTAGGACTTTATCATTAGAGAAGTCCTTTCATCGAGTGTTTTTTTTCCTCAGGTAACTAATTGGGCTTAAACAACCTTTTTAATTACCCTTGAGTTTTTTACTCCCACAATAATCCTCCAAAGTGGTGAAAGGCGTTATAATGATCGATCCCTATGGGTGACTAGGGTCTAGGAATATTGTAAATGACCATGCTAGACATCTCCTATAGTCTTGCGGAATTCCGTCGAGTCTAAGTATTTTTTTTTTTTTTTTAAATTACCCATNTAATAGTAATTTTAATTTTTTTTGATGTAAAAATGTAAAAACTAGGTCCTTGGGATTTTTGATAGGGGTATTTGTACTCAAAAGAAATGGAATGAGACCCCCTACACCTTTGGACCAAGTTTCAGCTCAATTGGACAAGTTTTGCTAGGTGTTTGTCCATGAGGAATCCAAGTCAGTCCAAGACAACAATTTAATTGCTTAGTTTGACAAAGTCAAAAATGTCAAATAATTGTAAAATGAGCAAATTGGTTAGAGAAAGAGTGGGAGATGATGTCTAAACCTTTTCCTAAGCTACCCAAACCCCTTTCCTAACCTTATTTCACCCCCTCTCTTAGCCATCACATCATTTCATCATCCCCCCTAGGGAAGTTGCGCCCCCTTGGAGAGAAAACCATGGAAACTCAAAAAATTAAAGGGGAAACCCTCTCACTCCCTAAGTGTGCCCCCCTTGTCTAATTTGTTGTTGGACAAAGTAAAAAAAGGTGCCACCTCACCCTCCACTCATGTACCAAAACCCTAAAGTTGCGCGCCCCCCTCCTTGAGATGCTCAATAATGCTTAAAAAGTGACACTTGGAAAACATCCAAGAGGGGTCATTCTTGGCTCCCAAGTATAAATGAAGGCCTTCCCCTCCTCATTTCTCATCTATTCTCAGTGTAGTGTTATTATGCCAAAATCTCTCCTTTCCCAGTCTTTGCTCTTGCTCTTTTGTTCTTGCTCTTCTCTTTAGCTTGTGGCAAGTATTTGCTCAAGCTTGACTTTCAATAAAGGAAATCTTTGGAGGACATATGGTCTTAAGAGTCTTCTTGGTGGCATACTTTTCATGAGGTGATCTTGTTCCTTTTCTTTTTTTCTTCTTATGCATGCATAGCTTAGAGATTTATAATAGGAATACCAAACAAAGTATTTTGCTTGGATAGGTTTGTGATAGTAGTATCATAGATTTAGTGAGCTTCTAGTTAGTTATTTCAAAGTATTTTGATTTATTATCTAGATCTACTCACTTCTTATTGTTTCTTGTAGCTTAGCATTGAAGATTTGCAAGATTATCTAGGGTTTTATTGGAAGATTTCAGATTTGAAAATCTTCCATTTCACCCACATTTACCCTCTAATATTTTCTGTTTCTTACTGCTGTCCATTTCCATAATTTTTGGGCATTCTAACATGTTAGGATAGATCATTTATATACTTATTACTTGCTGATTTTTTCTGCAGAAATTTTCTGTTGTTACTAACATAAAATTCTTGGGTTTTTGTCACATTTTGCAGCGTTTCCAACAAGCTTTTGCTTGTTGGTTTTTTGCAGGTTGGTTACATTAGAGAAGAGGTACAGCCCTATTGGGGCATCTAGACATCAAGTAAAGACCTCCCAAGTTGGGGTAACTATTACCCAACTTTTCTTTCTCTTCCATTCATTGTAAGCAAACCCAAGAGAGTCTCTAAGGCTTGCTCTTCTCCAAGTTATTTAATTTTCTGCAAGTTATTCTTTTATTCTTTGCGTACACCTAGCATAGTGTTTGACCTAGCCAACCATGCTAAATCATATGGCTAGATTTTAGTATTTTATTTCAGCAATTGTTTCATTTCTAGTTTTCCCCAGTTGTCCTTAAGACGAGATTGCGTGGCTAGGATCCATTTTTATTTCCAAGTCATTTACATGCTTTATTTTTCACCCACTTGGGCAAAAAACCAGTAGGCTTTGTCCTCCACCTTGTGCACTTGTTGTGGTTGCAAGTAGCTTAGATTTATTTTCAAGTCTTTACTTCATAATTGTTTGCCTACACCTAGCATAGTGTTTTGCCAAGTCAACCATGCTAAATCGTAAGGCTAGGTAGATAGTTGATGGTTATTTGCTTCTAGTTCCAAGCTCATGTGATTATCTTTAGATATTAGAAGCTCATCTCTATTTTCTTAAGCCCATGGAGACATAGTGTATCTACTTGTATATCCTCTTTTAGCATTTCACTTTATTTCAAGCATTTACTTTGCTTTCAAGTTCAAGTATTTACATTTTCTTCAAGTATTTACATTTCCTTCAAGCAAGCACTTTTACTTTCAAGCACTTAACTTAATCAATACTTAAGATGTTCAATTTATCCTAGATCCATAGGGGTTCAATAAACTAGTTTAATTAGAGCACCTACTACTGTCCCAACTTTGCTATCAAAAAAGGGACTTGTGGAGGTGGCAGGGGGTGCTAGATTAGGGATGGTCTCACAACACTAGGTGTCCCCTTGTTTCCTAGATTGAACTGTGGAGCTAGGGTAAGGCCTTGTTTTCCTTACTTATTGACCACCCAACAGTCCTTTTGGCACAAGCGGGGAGAGTTTTAGGGAAGCCACATAGTTTAGGATTCATTTTCACTTAATCAACCTAACTAATCCTAAAATTTATCCACAAGTAACCTTGCTGCAATTTCATTTCACTTTCACTTTCATGGTTCATGCTCTTTAAGTTTTGCAAGTACTCTACTCTTAGTTATCTTTCAAGCAAATTTTTGAGCATTGTTGATGGTTAAACTAGTAAGTTAGAAGTTGTGCATCTTTTTCCCATGGAGGCTTCTTTTCATGCTTTATCTCCTTCCTCTTTGAGTTGCGCACTTTTATCCTGTGGTGGCTCTTTTGTTGGTTTTTAATCTCTTTAAGATGTGCATTGGAGCCATTGAGTAGCCCCTTGAAGTTGCACACCTCTTGGGGCACTTCATTGTTTGGGTTTGATTTGTTGTGTTGTGTTGTGGATGCTATCTTGAGTTATCTTTCTCCCTTCCTTGCACATTCAAACCAAGTTAGTTAGATCTTTTTAAGTGTTTTCTTATTTCATTTGTCAATAGTTGTACATTTGTTGTATCATTTACTTATTCTTTGCATTCTTATCTATGTAGATAGTTGTTTATTTCATTGTATCTAATTCAATTGTTGAAGTTTTGTAAAGCAATTCTTTTGTATCTAATTGTAAACTTTGTAAAGTCTTTCTTTCTAGTCTATTGTTGTAACTTTAGTTGACCCCTTTGCCCAACCTTAGGCACTAGTCTTAGTTGTCTTAGGGAAAGGCTTGACTTTGCATTGAAAGATTTGCACTTGCATTGTTTGCCTCTCATATAGGCTAGATTCCCCCCAACCTTTAACAATTAAAATTAACTCCTAGAATTTATCTTTTAACTCACATAGTAACTAGGGTATACCCCCCTTGGCTTCCCTAGGAGTAAGCCTAGACGGAAGAATTTCAAGTCGAGGTGACAGTGGGCTTGAATTTAGGCATTGTGCCTCCAAGGACACACTAAGTGGATTGGACTTAGTCCACGTTTGCAGGTGTGTATAAGGACGACAATAGAGCCTTTGAACACTAAACGGTAAAGGTATGGTTGAAGGCATGTCTAATTGCACTTTGGATTTTGATTTCTGTGAACATTGCATATATGGCAAACAAAATCGAGTAAGATTCCCATCTAGTGCTACAAGAGCAAAGGGGATCTCAGAGTTGATACACAGTGATGTGTTTGGACCTGTGCCTGTTCCATCACTAGGTAAATCTGTGTATTATGTTTCATTCATAGATGATTTCTCAAGGAACACATGGATTTATTTTCTTAGAAATAAATCTGAGGTATTTGATAAATTTAAAGAGTTTAAGGCTCTGGTAGAAAATCAGATAGAGAAGAAATTAAAGGTATTGAGGATAGATAATGGTGGAGAATTATGCGGAAATGAATTCGAAGAATTCTGTAAGAAGTGTGGTATAGCAAAGCAGAAGACTAGTCCATACACACCTCAACAGAATGGAGTTGCACAAAGGATGAACATGACACTGATGGAAAAAGCAAGGAGCATGCTTAGTGGTGCCAAGTTAGGAAAGGAATTCTGGGCAGAGGCAGTGGGTTCAACATGTTACTTGGTCAATCGATCGCCCTCATCAACGTTGGATGATAAAACTCCACACGAGGTATGGATTGGTAAGAAACCCTCTCTTGAACATCTCAGAGTGTTTGGTTGTGATGCTTATGTACATGTTCCAAAGGAAAATAGGAGTAAGATGGATAATAAAGCTGAAAAGTGTATCTTTTTTGGTTATAAAGATGGTGTGAAAGGTTATAAGCTTTGGAACCTAGAAACTAAGAAGACTGTTTATAGTCGAGATGTTGTTTTTAGAGAGGTGAAAGATGTTCCCAAACAAGAATTCCTACCAAGGCAAGAAGAACCTGAGAAAATAGAGTTTGAGTTGGATGATGCAAAATCTAAATCAACTGAAGGAGATGAAGCAGAGAAGAAGAACCTCATACCCCAGTATTGAGGAGATCGGTGAGGGAAAGCAGACAACCAAAAAGTTATAGTCCACCTGATTTTCGTTCTAATTTTGCTTGATCTATTACTGATGATGATCCTAGAACTGTCAGGGAAGCAGTGAATTCAGAGGATAGTAAACCTTGGAAGAAGGCTATGGTTGAAGAAATGGATGCCTTGGATAAGAATGAGGCATGGGATCTAGTTGAGTTGCCAACTGGAAGAAAATCTGTTGGTGGCAAATGGTCTTTTAATAAGAAGTTTAATGCAGAAGGAAAAGTGGAGAAATATAAAGCTCGATTAGTAGCAAAAGGTTATTCCCAGGTAGATGGAATTGACTTTGGTGATATTTTTTCTCTTGTTGCCAAGTTAACTTCTATTAGATTTCTTTTATCTATTGCAGCTACTTTTGATCTTGAAGTGGAACAGATGGATGTGAAGATAACATTCCTACATGGGGATCTTGAAGAAGAAATATACCTGAAGTAGCCAGAAGGCTTTGTAGTGAAGGGAAAGAAAGAGTTGGTCTGTAAGTTAAAGAAGTCACTATATGGTCTGAAGCAATCACCTAGGATGTGGTACCAAAAGTTTGACACATACATCCTTGGATTGGTATTTGTGAGAAGCAGGGCTAATCACTGTGTATATTCCAAGCAGGTTGGTAATCACTTCATTTATGTAGTGTTGTATGTTTATGACATGTTGCTGGTAGGAGATAACATGGATGTTATCAAGGAGGTGAAATTGCAGCTATCCTCCAAATTTGACATGAAGGATCTCGGTGCTGCTAACTTCATTTTGGGAATCGAGATTAAAAGAGATCGTGCAAACAAGAAACTCTAGTTGAATCAGAGAAAATATGTTGAGACGATATTGTAGAGGTTTAATATGCATGGAAGTAAACCGATCAAGGTTCCTATTCCTATAGGTGTAAAGTTATCTGCAGATCATTGTCCCAAGACTGAAAGAAGAGGACATGTCCCATGTTCTGTATGCCAGTGCAGTTGGTAGTTTGATGTATGCAATGGTCTGTACTAGACTGAACATTGCCCATGCAGTGGGAGTTTTGAGCAGGTATATGTCAAAACCAGGGAAGGAGCATTGGACAGAAGTAAAGAGGGTCTTCAGGTATTTGCTTGGCACTACCAGTTATGGATTGTGCTACCAAGGAAGACCAGGATTGGACAGAGTGTTGGACATACATGGGTTTGTTGATGCATACTGGGCTGGAGATCTGGATTGCATAAGATATACAAGTGGGTATGTGTTTAACCTATTTGGAGGAGCAATGAGTTGGATGAGCAAAAGACAGGCTGTAGTGACACTCTCAACTACAAAAGATGAATACATGGTCGCCACTCATGCAAGAGAGGAAGCAGTATGGTTACAAAGATTGTGTTCAGGTATTGGGTTGGTACAACAAGTAGTGAGATTAGATTGTGACAGTCAGAGTGCAATCTTTCTAGCAAAGAACCCTGCTTATCATTCGAAGACAAAGAATATTGATATTCAATATCACTTTGTGAGAGACATGGTTGAAGAAAAGAAGGTGCTGTTGGAAAAGGTTCACACTTTGAAGAATGTTGCAGATTCATTAACAAAGTCTATGAGCATAGAGAAGTTCTCTTGGTGTAGAGTAACAATGGGAATTGCTGCTCTGTTGCTGTCCTTATACAAACCTACTAACATGGAGAAGTCTCCAACCCACTTGGTGTGTCCTTGGAGGCACAAACCTAAGTCTAGACCCACTGTCACTTCGATCTAGACCTCTTCCGTCTAGGCTCACTCCTAGGGAAGACAAGGGGGGTAGACCCTATTAAACTATGTGAAGATTGATTAATGATCTAGGAGTTAATTGTTAAGAAAAATCAACCCAATGACATGAAGCAAATGCAAAAGTGCAGTTGCTTTAATGACAAGCAAACCCTTTATTTATATTCAACAATTAGACCAGTGCCTAAAGATTATCCCAAATTGAGTTAATGAGATATACAACAAAAATACAATTATACAAGAATGAAACAATGCTATGAGATATCCACAATAAATATGAGAAGTAACTTTACACTTAGACAAATTATGTTCAAATAAATAGAGAATGTTGGAATTAAAGAAATCTTTGAAACAAGTATTCACATGAAAGAGAAATGCTTGAAAGCAAATTGCTTGAAAAAGTAACTTGCTTGAAAAGTAAATGTTGTGAAAGGGAGTGTAGGTTGATTTTAACAAGTTTTAGGTCTCTCTTGAGTTAAGGGGGAAATTAAGTGTGAAAGATACAAGCCTACACTATGTGACTACCTCTAATTCTTATCCCTTCAACCAAAATGAAGTGTTGGGTGCTCAAAAAGAAGAACAAACAAGGTTCTTCCCTAGCTCCACAGGTCAAATCCGAAATGCTTGGGTGCTCAACAAAGAGGACATGTAGTGTCGTGAAATCGTCCCCGACTTCAACCCTTTGTAGCCTTCCAAGTCACCCTTTTTGGTGGTAGAAGCAATAGTAATTGGGTGCCTAATTAATCTAGCTTCCCAATCCTTTGCCCTTTCTTAGCTACCCAAGATCCGCAAAGTGGCAAGGGGAGGGAATACGGGGCAAAGGCCGGGCACAAATTTGATTACTTCGCAACAAGTTAAAACTTAAACTAGCCTTCACGATATTGCATGGATGGCAAAGCCAATCTCTTTGCAAGGTGTGGGCAAAATTAAATAAATTAAATGGCTTGAAAATAAAAGAACAACTTCACAACTATGGCACAAGATGGAGGACAAACCTACCGGTTTTGGCCAAGGTGGTAAATAAAAATAAACAGAAAACTAAATCTAAATCTAGCCTTCACGATATTGCATGGATGACAAAGCCAATCTCTTTGCAAGGTGTGGGAAAAACAAAAAAATCATTTATACTTCACAGAAAAATTTAAAGTAGAGAGAATGCAAGCCCAAGAGACTCTTTTGGGTTGCTTACAATGCTTAGAAAGTGAAGTAGAGAAGAGGGTTTGGCACCAGTAGATATAGGCAGAATATCTATAGATAGTTTGACAGGGCAGTTGGCACGTGTGGCATGATGGAGAGGCCCAAAGAGGGCTAACGTTTTGCTCTTTAATGCTGTACTGGCCCTAGAAAGGGCTAACGTCTCCCTCAGGGGGGCTTGACGTCTTACTTTTGCTCAGTTAGGGTTTTAAAATGAATATTTAATGTAAAACAGTATTACTTTTGATATTCTGGCCTTGTCGGCCTTTTTATGACCTAAAAAGTAAATTAGGTCATTGATACACTATATATTGAGGAGTTTTAACCTCATTTTATCATGATTCATCACTCACTCATTAGTGAGGTCTGATTTTTAGCGCCCTACTTGGGTATTTTGCTGGTTTAGTGAGGTGCACTAGTTGAAGGAAGGCATTTCTTGGCATTTTATGGTGTTTCTCTTGAAGGAAGGTGTTACAACTAGGGTTTGCATGGTTATTTCTTAATSAATTGTAAGTATTTTTTTGCAAAACTTCTTGATTGAATGGTTGTAGTCTTATTTTCTTACATGTATTTATAATTTGCTGAATCAAAACYCTAGGTGACAAGCACACAAGTAGGTCCTTGTCTCAAGTCCCCTAAAAGAGGAACTTTTCAGCCATTGAAGAAGGAAAAGAGCCTAGCCTTTGCTACACTCTTCTCCTTTTCTTCCCCTATTTGCTAGCCGTACTTTCCAGAGGTCAAGAAGGAGGAGACGTCCCAGGCCTAGGTTATCTACACCTTGGGCCGTTTTTCTTCTAGGGTTTGATGATAGAGCCTTGCTGTAGCAACACTATCCCTCATTGCACTCTCTTGTCTTGATTTATCTTTCATGCTAGCCGTTTTTGCCAAGTCAACCTAAGGAAGGAGGAGAGAGCATGAGGCCTTGCTTTAGCAATACCGGAGTGAGCCTCTCTCCCCTAGGGATTTGATTCTGAGGCCCTGCCATAGCAGCACTTCAGAACTCTTTCCTCTAGTCCTTAGCCATCCTCCTTCAACCCTTGCGTCCTCTACTAAATTAACTCCATTAACCCCAAGGCACTGATCTTAGACTTCCAGCGTTGAAGTAGAATTGGATCTAAAACACTCTCAAACCTTTTTGAATTGAAACCCTAACTACACTAACCCTAACCTACTAACCCTAAGTTGCTGACGCCATCTTTGGTTATTTCATCTTTGATGCAACAACGTCTTGTTTTAAGAGCAATTGAATGGTGGTTTAGGCATTAATTGAATAAAGCGTTGATTGGTTACCTTGAATGCCACATTGTTCCAATATTTATTGGTGGAGTGTCTATCTTTTTATTACTATTAATAAACATTGACTTCGTCAACATTTATTGCTATATTGCTCATATACATTTATCAGATAGTCTTATGAAGTACTAACCCTTTGAAATATAGCTTGCATATATTAGTTTGCTGTTGCTTTGTTCCAGGCAGGTGTTCTTCATTGGGGATTTACTTTATTATTGGCTGTTTAGCCAGGACTATCTTTAAGGTGGTGACTTGTGAAAGGGGAATTTGTCCTTGTCCTTTATTCTTTGCCCTTTCAAAACCCCAAGTCATTAGGGACGTCTCCCCTGGGCCTAGCCTCTCTAAAGAGAAAGAACTACCCATCGTGGTGACATTGGGTGGGATAGGTTCCTGTTACGCCAGTTTGGCCTTCTACCTTATAGCCTTTACTCCCATCTACAAACTGTGCGATAACAAGACTAAAGTTTATTACTTAGTTTTTAAAGAATAAATTAGTTATGTCGTTTAGACCAAGGATAAAAGACTTATCCCCAGCAACGATGCCAAAGATGTTGCCTCCAAGGACACACTAAGTGGATTGGTCTTAGTCCACATTAGCAAGTGTGTATAAGGACGACAACACGCCCTGATGATTCCACTGTCAGAAACTGATGATAATTGTCTCAAACTGTGTGCCCTGGCCTCCTTTGAACTGGGTCAGAAGGGATCTATAGGATTTGTTCCGATGATCTCTCTGGAACCCCGACTCTACCTTCAAAAGTGTTGCGCACTTTCTGGCTGGGAAGTGTGCCCTTGATGATTCCTCTGTCTGAATGGCACAAGTAATGTCTCAATAGAAGCGTCCTGCCTCCTCCTCAAATGGGTTGGAAGGAAATCTCTGGATCTACCCTGGTCGGGTCTGGCTAACTCCCTGAGCCTCTCAACCCTCACGCTCTCACCCTGTTGAGATGCGCCTTGGCTGTTTGGAACATCAAAACTGTTGCTGAATACCGATGAATAATTTGTATGATCCTTCCGGTGACTAGTGTTTGTTTCTCAACACCGAAATCAACCAACTAGTGTCTTCCTCATGGAGTCCACAATCCTCCACTGATTCGCCTAAACCTGTGTGTTTTCTCCTTAGAGCTCAATTCTCAAATCGTAATCTGCAATAATGAACAATTAGGTCGCTTTTCTCCTTCATATACCCTTTCAAACCCTAATTCTTCATTGACCTCTATAATTAGTTTCTTTCACTTAAGCGACCTCTATTTTTGGATTTATATTCCTTAAGTCACTTAAAACCACTTTTCACTTAATGTCACTTTCGAAATATAATATTCCCTAGTGAAATGACATCAAATGACCCTTTTCCCCTGTTTCTTCCAGGCTATAGTTTAAATGGGGATGTTTAGACTACTAAGCCTACCTCTCTAGAGCTCCTACTCGAAAAAGGACATTACAGTCCTCCCTTCCCGAGATTGCTCATCCTCAAGCAACATCAATCCAGGGTGCTGCAAAATCTGCTCACTCTCCCAAGTAGCATCCTCTATTGGAAGTCCCCTCCATCTAACCAAACACTCCTTGATGACTCCGCTCCTCAATCTCTTCTCTCTGAACTCCAATATCTCCTCATGAACCAAATCCAACTGCCCCTCTTCATCCAAAGGTGAAAGCTCTTCTGAAGTGCTCGTGAATTGTCCCACTCCTTTCTTAAGACAAGAAACGTGGAACACATTGTGAGTCTGTCTCTCCTCGGGTAGCTCTAGCTCGTAGGCCACTTCGTCTACTCTGCGTATGACCCTGTATGGTCCATAGAATCTGGGCTTGAGCTTCTCCGCCTCGCTCTTCTTCAAAGATGACTGTCTGTGTGGTTGTAGCCTCAGGAATACTAGATCCGCAACCTCAAAGCTACGCTCTACCCTATGTATGTTTGCATTCACCTTTTTCCAATTCTGTGCCATCTGTAGATTCTCCTTTAGTACCTTGAGAATCTCCTGACTCTCTACTATCCAGTCCTTGGCCTTGGGAGGCCGACTGTCTCCAAAAACCAGGTCAATCAAAGTGGGAGCATCATACCCATATAATGCTTTGAATGGGGTCATACCTATGGACATGTGGAAGGTAGTGTTGTAACAATGCTCTCCAAGATGTAACCACCTTACCCACGCTCTCTGCCATCCACTCACATAGTTCCTCAAATAGCCCTCTACCCTCTTGTTGACTATCTTTGTCTGTCCATCCGTTTGGGGGTGGTAACTGGTGCTGGGTGTCAACTCTGTCCCCACGAATCTGAATACCTCCTGCCAAAATGTGCTGATAAACCTACTATCTCTATCGCTGACTATACTTTGTGGCAACCCATGAAGTCTGAAAACCTCTCTGAAGAATAGCCGACCACTTGCACTGCATTGTAGTCGGTAGGAATTGCGAAGAAATGCACAAACTTGCTCAATTTGTCGACCACTACATAAATACAGTCCTTACCCCGAGCCTTGGGTAGGCCTTTAATGAAGTCCATGGATATACTTTCCCATTTCTGCTCCGGAATGAGAAGTGGATGAAGTA
The DNA here is from genome assembly GCA_032191745.1 of Picea mariana. Classification (NCBI taxonomy): domain Eukaryota; kingdom Viridiplantae; phylum Streptophyta; class Pinopsida; order Pinales; family Pinaceae; genus Picea; species Picea mariana. The sequence goes on from JASDQU011312481.1 coordinate 37,722, forward strand.
ACCCTGTTGGAAGTGTCTACTCTGACTTGTTTTGCTGACAAGTCACACACTCACTGATATG